>LPNX010202351.1:37543-52651 GCA_001517045.1 Pseudotsuga menziesii
CATGTGACTTGAGAGATTGAGCCATGAATTCCCTGAGGATAAAACATGTGTACTAGTTATAGCGAATTTAGAGGTTCCAGCATGATGAACCTTGTCCACTCCACATAATTCTTTTAATAGTTAAATGGACCTTTACTATTGGAGTATGATTTAAAATTATTTCTCTCTAACTAACTACAATTTAACTTCGACTGTTAGACTTCACATATAAAAACTCAAACAATTCAAAGCCATTTGACATAAGTATAAATATGCTCGGATACTGTTCACAGAGATACTGTTATTTCTCTACAAATAGATTTTAGATAATAAACATTCTGTAATACTATTATTTCACTGTAAACAGATTTTAGATAATAAACATTTTGTAAGAAGCACTAGAATACCACTATGAAGGAGGGTCTGAAATGACTTAGGAGCTTGCTTTTCTTGGAAATTTATAAATGGCAATGGCCTGATAATCTTACTTACAATTTTTCATGTTTCCTAAAAAAAATGGATAAAAGGCTCCGTTTAAAAGGCAGAAAACACTTCCTATGCGACTTTGGGGTGTAGTGGTCCAAAGCTGCTGATAAGTAAAATTATTAGTATAAAAAAATGATGTTTTGATTAAATTCTTAAAATGGAAAAACCTGTCATAGCTTCATTGTCAAATTGTGTTGTCAAATTGCAGTGAGAAAAACCATCAGTAGCTGCTATTAGCAAATCAGAGTTAACTCATCACTTGTTAAAGGTTTTGACAACTCTACAACCTATTCTTTTAAGGATTTTAAAAAAGAATGATGACATCCTTTTGGATCTTTTGACTATATTTGATGAGAAAATTACCTAGTGACAGGCAATTTTCCCGTCAAATTGCAGGAATTACTGGTAAAATTCCATCCCTACACATCTCCACTTGAAATAACCTACGGGTCATCCCTATGGGGTAAACTTCCATACATGTTTCCTTACATTCTAGAAAGCTAAGCTCTTAGCCAATCATAAGCAGTTTAAAATATTACTAAAAGTAATCATATAGCAGCATTGAGATTATTAAGCCTACATTTTTTTTTAAATGTGTAAATAAAATATATATAATGTGTGGTTTAGTGAAAAATATTGTTAGCTAAACACATTGTTTGACATCTGTTACACAAACTAGATTACCAAGGAGCTCAGGCATGGTAGTACTGGGTGATAGAAATCAGCCTTCTAGGTAATCATTAGGCTTTAGGGTGACTGGAAGCAAAACTGCAAGGTTTCAGGTGACAGGGTAGGCTATTCTTTAGGTTGTTCCATAATGTCCGAGGTATGTGATCTCCGTACTGTCACGTCCCCATGCCTCCGACCGGCAAGGAGGACGCGACTAAGAGCTTAATAAGACCGGGTTAAGAGCCCATGAACATGTACAGGCTAAAAATTTCATAAAACAAAATGCTGAAAGAGAGAATGCATTGCAGTATAACACGCCTAAATGCAATTCGTTTAACATACGCAACTACAATTGTAGATTATGCACAGCTATGATTAATTATCCTTGCACAGCGGAATCAACATGCATTGAGACAAGCATTCTTCAACATGTTCATTTCGTTTTAATTATCAGAAAATATAGAATTGCAGAGGTAAAATACACAAGAGCACTTATCTTTTGAAAGCTTTGCTCCGCAACCAGCTACGTCGCTGCAACGTTCCACCCAACCGTAGGCCAGCGTGCTCATCAATCTCTCAGCAACGCTGCCACCCCCGAGCTGGGCATGATTCTCCAAGGAATAAGGGAACTAGCAGGCTTACACATAGCCAGGATGTCCAAAACACACAGCCAAGCCAACTCAGTTGGGTTTATCAGGCCATTAAGGAGCTGATGGAGGCAATTTGCTAAGCTGGTGAGCTCATTACAGAGCCAAGAACACCTACACCGAAACTAGCCTGACCTCTAAGACACCCATCCACACCCAACACAAGGAATCAGTCCCTTCTCTGCTACACAGTCCCTCAGGCCCTGCATTCCCTTCCAGTGCTATTCAGGGGTGATGGAGAAGAAGGCCAGCCCCCTAGCTCCGCCTGTGTGGTTTCTAGCACCAGGTTTATCAAGCAACTAAGCCAACACCCTTGCTCCCAATACAGTCCGAAGACCAACAATTGCACTCCGGCAATTAATTCAGCTCTCACAGCTTAAACGGGGAAAAACGAATTACACAGCCCCACACATAACAACAAAAACGACCCACACATGAGGAAACACACACATAGTCCTGAAGCTTATCATTGAACACAACTCACAGCAGGGGGAAAACGCCCCAAATAGTCTTGTGCATGAGACCAAATGTCAATGGGACAGCCAAAAACATGGATGGCTTTTCACAGTCATGGTGAAAACACATGAAATCACAAAAATGTGAATGGGAAATGCACCAGCAGCTCCAAAAACGTGAGGAAGATAGCCCAATCCCCAGCACTTACAAAAACGACCTCCCACCCATGGGAAAAATGAAGCCACAGCCAAAAACGTGGAAGGAAAAACACACAGGAAACTCCAGCTGCTCCCCAAAACGTGAGAAAACTGAAAAACGTGAATGTATGCCAGAATGGCCTGCGTTTTTTGGGCATTTTTCTTGCCAAGGAAGTCAGAACACGTTTTTCCAAAAATGGGTCTCTGCCCAATTCGAATTTTGGTTGCCCATACTCTTCCCCTTTCATGCAATAACTAACTCAACCACATTCTGGCAGAAATAAATGATTGGGGAAAAAGACAAGAAAGGTAGTTGACAGTTTGATGGGTTCTCTCATAGACATTTGGATTTTCCCCATTGGCCCATAGGTTAAATATTTCACCCCCCTTATCCTTAGAAAATCATGCCCCATTCGATTTGGTTGCCGCGGCCGTAGCTGGTTGTGTCCATTTTAATTAATTATGATGCATATTTACATGATGTTGAAACTTAATATGTGCCGCATGCCCTGATATACCATCGGTGACAATTTAAATCCAAAACATAGCATTACCGATCCACGGTGGGGCCTTGGCCTTTAGCTCCACACCATGATCATTTACAAAATACACATCGTATACATCTAATGTAACGGGGTCAAAACCGAGACATTACACGTACTCTGTTGAATAAAGAAGTGAATTAAAGTTTAGGCTTGGATTGTTGAGAATCCATTTTTTTAAGAATGTCACTGTAATACTATTTCATGTGGATGGTCACACAACTAATATAAGACTTACACTTGTCTAAGCTTGTTTGATTTTTCTAAATGCAACTTAGAGAGGATTGATCGCAATCCATTAATCTTATGGTCAAATAAAAATACTAAATAGTAAGGTTTTGTTGTAGAAGAAGTAAGGAACTCAAAATTTCTACTAACATACTATCATGCGGGCTAATAGTGAACACCCTATGGCAAAGGCCATAGTGGATTATACCCAAAAAATGAGAGGCAAATATGGGTCATCTACTCATAGTCTTCATGGTCCATGCATGTCCACTCGAAGTGCATCATCATAAATGAGGAGGATTATTATTTTCTTCTCTTGTTCTCCTTGTTTCCATCAGTATCATGTGCTAGGTATTTCAACAAGGGGTGGCTAGTCTCTTGAGAAGGTCTCATATCCCATAGATCAAGGAGAGGAGTGCATATCTTTGTGTGGGGGGGGGGTCATAAAGTTTATTTTATTGAACAAGGAGGAGAAAGACCATAGAGGGAGTAGCCTTAGTTCATTGTTAAGGAACCCTACACACTTACGAATAATTATTTTGCATGGTGAGGGAAAAGAATGAATGTCGAGTATCATGTCAATATACTAGGTAGAAATCTAAAGGGGTATAAAAAATGTAAATGAAAAAATTAATACATGCAATATACAATGAAAATAGGTTTTTTTTTTAAATTGGGAAGGCATATTGGGAGGGGGTTAAAAAAATGATTTTGGGAGGTATTTTCCAATATTTTTTGAAAATAGAGGTATTGTTTCATATGCCATGAATGAACATGCTATGGCATGGTTTCACTAAGTGAAGACCCCGTGATGATAACAAGCTCCATAGTGAAATTCCTAATCCCACCAGAACACCCACAACTACCAACACCACCACAATCTCTACAAAACCACTACTGACAACACCGATAACATGAATACAACCAAGCCCTAGCAACAAACTTAGTGAGAATTATACTCCATAAACATGCAAAATAAACCACATATGATTATTTAATGCACAAAGAAAACATATAACCTTGATGGTGGAAGGAAACCTCCACCAAAACACAAAGAAGAGGAAGCTAGGGGAAAAGGACAAATCCCACTAGAATGGTGACAAAAATACAATGGAAAATTAACAACACCACTTAGAAAGAGAATACTCCAAAAGCATACACAAAGAATTGTAAGGTTCAAGTGACCAAACAAAATGTCTTTTCTTCAAAAGACTGAACCCCACTAGAACAAACATAGCACCCGCGACCACCAACACCACTACAATCCCTACCAATTTCCATAGGTCTTACACTACCAAACCATTATTGAGAACATCAAAACCAATATCCAAATGGCCAAATTCCACTAGAACACCAAGAAGTCAAAGTCATTATGAAAAGCTAAACCTGACCAGACCAATAATAGAAATACAATGGAACCTTAACACCGACACTACCAAGAAGAATATTATAGGCTTAGGTGTAATCAACCATGTAGTCCTATTCAATTCACAAAGTTTAAACTACACCAAATTCCATACCAACCTAATAACCCAACTCAAATTTCAAAGAACATCACCCTATCGAATACAATGGAACTTGTTGGAATTTCAAATGATGGACACCCGTCAAAATTGCTGGTAACAAACAAACTCTGAAACGTTATCTGTATTCTAAGCTAGATTTTAACGGTCTCAGTAAAATCTTAGCTGTATTTAACGGGTAAATTGACCCATAACATCCATTTACCCATCAAATTCCATCCCTGAATGGAACAATAGCACCAACATATTGAGAATAATGCTCTACACATAGGCACAATCAGCCATGCAACATCATTCAATGCTTAGAGTTAAACCTATAACAACATTGTATACCAACTCGACCTTCGTGGGGGATCACCTTGCCACCACAACCCAAGATCCAAATCCCAATTTGGATGTCATGAGTAGTGGGGCCACTCGTAATTTTTTTTAAAAATCAATTAAATATAAAAAATATGACATTTTTCTCACCTCTTATTCTATAAAAATTTGCATGGAGTGTTATTCTATATTAGTACAGACGTAATTAAACTGTGATATTTATATTGAAATATAATTTATAATTAATTCGGCAATGAAAATACATGTCCATTGAATGGACACCATATGTCTATCCCTAAAAGCCTAGACCACATTGAACACCAAACCATATACACTATTATAATTGTGATGGACAAATGACATAAAACTGGAACTCTAAATATCTTAGCTTTTTTTTCTTTCAACCTTTTAAATAATTAAAAGGTGAATGGAAAATCAAATTCATAGAACATTTACCCTTATTCCAAATAAAATATTTAAATTTAATCATTTAAAAATATCAAAGTAATAGGTGGCAATTATCTAAATAGTTTCTTAATAAATGAAAAGCAAGGTGGCATTTGTCCTACTTGTCAACAATAAAACATTAAATATATAATGGGCATCAAAGTAATGATGGTAATTATTAAGCTTTGATCTATCAAACATTAAAGATGATTAAAACAAAGTAGACTAAGGAAACGATGATTTCAACCTCTCATGATCGAAGGTCCGTTGCTCCACTGACCGGGTGGTCTTCCATCCCCTTTTCCCCTATGTCTTCATAACGATCCAATTTTTCATAATCCCCACTAACAACTAGAAAATGACAAGAGCATACTCATGAGTATGAGACAAAATTGCAAGTATGACTTGGGGATGAGTCGGAATCCAAAGAGTTGACTTGAGCTAGTTTCGTAAAAAAACAAAGTTGTTCATTTAGTTTGCTTGGACATTTAGTTAATGTATTTCTCATTTCTCAGTAAAAAAAGTGTCTATGGGTCGCTATTTTGACACATGAATCCAACTCAATCATGGCATTTCATGTCTACAATTGTAACACCCCTATTCTGAACCCCTAGTTTGGAAAATGTATTATGTAATTAAATGACTATGAGTTTCCAAGTGGTTGAAAATTATTGTATATATTTGGTAACTATTAATAAAAACTATAACTAGTTGTGGCTGAGGAAAAACGTTGAAATATCGAGGACTCATGTATTCACATGAGATAGTAGGGGGGTTGTTGATGGCCTAGGGGGGGTATATTATGACCATGTCCTAACAACAAGAACCTCAAATTAGACCATATGACTCTTTGTGAGCCTAAATGTCACGTCCCCAACCTTTATTCGGCGGAGAGGAGGCGACTAACGTCTATCAACCTGGGCAATCTAAGCCCCATGAACATAATACATATATATAAAAAATGCATTTGAACTTAAATCATATAAATACACAGATGCATAATAAAATGTACATGATATATACAGTGGAAGCAAAATCATTCATTCAACACATTCATGCATTCAACATGTTCATGATAATGTCATAATAATTCATAAGCAAATACAGTTGCAAAACTTAAATGTTAGATTTTTATCATTTAAGCTAGCATTAACTTAGGATCTTAACTGAGAGAATAACAAGCACAACAATCAAACACATAAGACAATGAACACACAGATTTTCCTCGGGGAAACCATAAAGGAGAAAACCCCGCAACTTCCTCAAAGATAGAATCAACACCAATAGCAAAGCCCCAAAAACAGTAAGATGATATCCCGACAGCAGTAGCCTCTTTCTCTCTAGCCCCAACAACTTCTTCTTCTTCAAATATGCACTACAACTGAGTGTGAGTGAGTGTGTGATAAATAGAGAGGCTCACTCTCTATTTATACTAATTCTCGACTTGACAATGACTCACTAGGGCTGACTTCTCTAAGAGAGTCTAATAACCCTAGGGCCCCGCAACTGCGGGGACTTTAACCCTTGAACAATAGGAGGGTTACCCACAATGACTTGACATGACTTGTTTACATCATAGAACCTCCCTATAGGAATATCGGGGAATGACATGACTCAATTACATTACAGATACTTCTCGGAATAAACATCAGGGTACAATACATGAAATATACAAGTGAATACATTCTGAAGTTACAAATACATCAACACTCCCTCTTAACTAGGAAGGTATTCTTTCGACACAATTTTCAGCACTAGTCTTCTTCTCTGTATCAACTGGATCATCTCGTCATCTTCATCTTCAAGTTGTCTTCATATTCAAGTCTTCTTCATCACAAGATTTGGATCATTACTCGATTTGGACCATCATTGCTGGATCATCATCACTGTATCATCATCAAATCTGGATTATCACTTGATCTGGATCATCATCACATCTGGATCATCACTTGATCTGGATCATCATCAAGTCTGGATCATCATCATCGGTGCTATCTCTTGATTCTTCTCATCACAAGAAGTTCTACAGAGCCAACCCTTTTTCATGCTGGTTGTAGCCCTAGCCTTCATGTAGGTCTTCAGCGCTTATATCTGACCCTAAGTCAGAATGGCCCGCCCAGCTCTTACATATGACCTCATCTTGTTAGAAAGGCCCAGCACTCACATCTAACCATGTGTAAACACATCGCGCTAAAATGACTCAGCACTTATGTCCGACCATGCACGAAGACATCGCATCGGAAGGGCTCTGCACTTACATCCGACCATGTGCGAACATTCCGCATCGGAAGGGCTCTGCACTTACATCCGACCATGTGCGAACGCACCGCATCAGAAGGGAACTACACTTACATATGACCATGTGCAAACACACTGCATCAAAATGGCTCTCAGTCCCAGACTGAGGATTCCTGGTAGTTGACCAAGTGCCTCCATTATCCCAGAGAATTGCATCAGCCTTATATCTGATCAAGTGGGAACACATCCCTCAATCACATAAAAATGGCCCTGCACTTATATCTGATCATGTGAGACTACATCCCTCAGTCATATCAGAATGGCCCTCAGTCCCAGACTGAGTATTCCTGGTAACTGATCAGGTCCCTCCATTCCAAGAATGGCATTCAACACTTATATCTGATTATGTAGGAACCAATCCTATAGTCACATCAGAATGGCTCAGCACTCACATTTGACATGGAAGGACCAATCCTCTCACCATGACAGAATGGCTCAGCCCTTACATTTGACCATGGAAGGAACCTAATCCTCTCACCATGTCATAATGGCTCTAGGTCTCATCATTTCCCCTTGGAGGGAACCTCGATTTGGAGAACACCAAGCTTCTTCCTGAAGTATTCAAACTTCACTCTGGCCAATGGCTTTGTCAACACATCAACTATCTGTTCGTCCATCGCAACATATTGGAGCTTCATTGCTCCTCTCTGCACCATATCCCTGATATAGTGATACTTTATCTTGATATGCTTTGACTTATCATGGAACACCAGGTTCTCCGACAACTTCACACAACTTTGGTTGTTGCAATATACACAAGTAGCATCCAACTGGAGATCAAGTAAACCAGACAGTAGATTTCTCATCCACACTGCCTCGCAACTAGCTGAACAAGCTGCGACATACTCTGCTTCAGCTGTACTCAGTGCCACATAGGACTGCTTCCTGCTAAACCAAGAGATCATACCTGATCCCATACTGAAGCAACATCTCGAAGTGCTCTTCCTATCGATGGCACTGCCTGCCCAATCTGGATCAACATAACCCTCCAAGTTAATCTTCTGATTTGCCTTGTTCTTGAGTCCATAATCAACTGTACCCTTTAGGTACCTCAGATTATGCTTTGCAGCAATCAAGTGAACATGTCTCAGATCTGTCAGGAGCTGGCTCAAGGTGTTCACAGCAAAACAAATATCTGGTCTCGTGTTCGTCAGGTACATCAAGGACCCAATCATCTGACAATACATTGTAGCATCAACCGCTTCTGATGAAGCATCACTCAATAGTTTCAGGTGGGGTTATGGCCTTGCGGTCCATCATCCCAAACCTCTTCAAGATCTCTAATGCATACTTCCCTTGTCCGAGGAAGATTCCATCCGTATTTTGCCACACCTCCATGCCTAGAAATAATGCATCAGACCCAAGTCTTTCGTTTCAAACTCGACAGCAAGCTTCCTCTTCGTATCAGCAATCAACCCATCGATACCTGTTACAAATAGATCATCCACATACAACAGGAGTATCACCGGGTTACCTTTTTCAACCTTGTAGTAAAGGTTGGAATCTGCTTACTTTTGGTAAAGCCCAAATTGGATAGAAAGCCATCAATTCTGCCGTACCATGTCTTGGGTTACTGTTTCAAACCGTACAGGGCTTTCTTCAATCTACACACATGAGACTCCCTGTTATGTGTCTCAAAACCGAGTGGCTGCTCCACATACACTTCCTTTTCCACTACACCATTCAAGAAAGTAGTCTAGACATCCATCTGGTGTATCTTCCATTTCATCACTGTAGCCAGAGCAAGTACTGATATGATGGAAGTGTATCTGGTTGCAGGTGCAAAAGTTTATTCATAATCTATTCCTTCTTTCTGGGAGAAGCCACGAGGCACAAATCTTGCTTTATATTTCTCTATGCTATCATCTGCAGCATGCTTGATCTTGTAGATCCATTTGGAAGTTACAATGGACTTCCCTTCTGGTCTTGGGACAACATCCCAAACATCATTCTTCCTGATCGATTGATACTCTTTGATCATAGCATCCTTCCATTCTTTCCTTTCTGCCGCTTCTTCATAGCTGGAAGGTTCTTTATCAATAATGTCACATAGCATGGCTACATAACTGGAGCAAGACCTAGTTCTCTTCCTTCCTTTGTGTGTTTCTTCTGAATCTCCATATCTTTCTACACCTTGGATAATTTCACGTACCCAAGCAGGTTTCCTCTTGTGAGGTTTCTTCTCATGAGGTGGATCCACAGGTTCTTGAGGTTCTTCTAGTTCTCGATCTTCTTCTTGAATTTCTTCATTCATGGTTGTATCATGAATTCTGGGTGCTTCTGTTTCTTTAGATTCTTCAGCCGGTCTCTTCCTGGATTTGATGTAGGCTGAATCTTCGTCAAAAGTTACATCTCTGGTGATGTCAATCTTCTTGAATCCTGGGAAGTATATTCTGTAAGCCTTCGAGCTTTCAGAGTATCCCACAAATATACCTTTCTTTTCCGAAGGATCTAACTTCGTCCTCTTTTCTTTAGGAATGTGTATGTATAAAGGACAGCCGAATATTTTGAGATGGATGACTTCTGGTTTCTTGCTGGAGAAGACTTCTTCAGGTGTCTTGTTCTTAAGTACTCTGTGTGGAGTACAGTTATGTACATATACCGCTATTCTGGCAGCTTCTACCCATAGATGCATGGGAAGATCTTGATCATGAAGGATGGCCCTTGCTGCTTCCATGATCATTTTATTATTTCTTTCTGCAATCCCATTATGTTGTGGATTATATGGAGTGGATAACTCCCTCTTAATCCCTGAGTCTTTGCATAGCTATTTGAATTCATTTGATGTGAATTCTCCGCCATTATTTGATCGAAAGGTCTTGATCTTTTTTCAGTGTGGTTCTCGATCAAGGCTTTGAATTCCTTGAACTTGCTGAATACTTCATCTTTGTTCTTCATAAAGTATATCCATGTCTTTCTAGAAAAATCATCAATAAAAGAAACATAGTATACATACCCACTTAGTGAACTGGATGACATTGGACTGCATACATCGTAGTGGATGATTTCCAAGATTCCTTTTGCCTTGCTCTCACTACTTGGAAATGTTTTTTTTGTGTTCTTCCCTTTCACACATCCTTTGCATACACCTTCATGTTTTGTCTGCATTTCTGGGAGAGCTTCAACAGGTTTTCTTGCAAGTGGTAGTGCGTTTTAATGCACATGTGTAAGCCTTCTATGCCAAAGCTCATTTGGTTCTACCGAGTCATGAACCAAAGCTTGTTCTGGTTGGCCCTTCAATTTGTATAGTCCTCCTTCTTGTTCCCCAATCACTACTGCATCATCAAAAGACTTTCCCTTTGGCCACATGAGTACTTGACCGTCTACAAATGCAACCCGCATTCCTTTTGCATCCAATGCAGATATGGAGAGGAGGTTCTTCTTTAGTCCAGGTACAAATAATACATCTTTCATCTTGATAGACTTTCCAGAGTCTAGCTTCTATGAGGATTCAACACTACCTTTTATTGGATACTGGTAGTCATCTCCAAGTTCAACCTTGTGAGGTGATTCATGTTCAGATAGTTTCACAAAGGATTCCTTGAATCCAGTCCTATGTTTGGAAGCACCACTGTCTATAAGCCAATCATTGCTGCCATGTGTGATAGTTCCCGTGAGAGTGGAGATCAGAAAATATTCTTCATCACTTGAAGAATCATCACTGTCTTGTCTAGTTCTCTTTGTGGAAGGTTCATTAACCGCTGCAGCATGAGCATGATGTCTTCTCTTGTTTTCCTTTTTCTTGTGAGAGCTACTCTTGTTTCTAGGACAATCTCTAGCAAAGTGTCCTCTTTCATCGCATGTATAGCAAATGTACTTAGACATATCTCTAGGTTGTCTAAAGTTACTCCGCTGGTGAGAGTGCTTACCTCTATGGTGGCTAGTTCTAGTTTTCTTGGATTGTATTGTGAGAACTTGATATTCACTTCCCATCTTTTCTTCTCGAGCTGCTATCCGAGCTTCATCTTGAGAGCATTCTTCCCATAGTCTGCTGAACTTGACTAACTTCTTTCTGGCACAGATCCCTTGAATGAATGAGTCCCATGTCCTAGGAAGACCATTCAAGGTGGTCATCACAATATTTGCATTCTCCACTTCTTCATCTACTGCTTCCAGCTGTTCTTTGATCTGGGAGACCCTTGTGAAGTATGACTGTATGGTCTCCACATTCTGGATCTTCACATTCTTCAATTGGTTTCTCAAGGTCATCTTCCAGTTTATGTCCTTTCCTTCAAATAGTATGGTTAGGGAATCAAACATAGGTTTAGGTGTCTTTAGGGAGGACACCTGTGGTATGAGGTGATCCTTGATTGAATAAACAATAATCCTCTTAGCCATAACCAACTTCTTCTTATGTAAGACCTTAGCCTCATCTCCCTCTGGATTTGGAATCTCCTCATTGATGTAGGAGTCCAACTCATTTTCTTCCAGGACCAGGGAGATCCTATTCTTCCAGTCTCGGAAGTTATTAGCCCCCTCAAGTTTTTCATCAAGCTTGGTATGATGAGACATATTAACTAAGAACATCAAATGAAAATACAAAAGATTTAGATCTTACCAGGTTAAGATGTCGGATCTGGATCTGGAGTTGAATTTCTGCAGTGCTGGTTCAGGAGCAGATTAGGATTTGACTTTCCCGGAGTTCTATCCAACCAAAAGCTTTGATCTTGATCTCTAAACTTTGATTTTGAGGAGGAGATAAATCCAGGCCTAGGATCACTAAAAAATTCCACTTATGTGGAAAGCCCTAATTTTCGGTAGCAGTGTTGGGTCAAAAACTGAAAATGCTCAGAATCAGATTCTGCTTCGACAGAAAGATGCACCATGGGGAGGAGAGCCAACCCAACCTTCTTTTCCTGAAAATTTGTGGAGAGAGATCCAAAAAGTAGGAAGCCCTAGTTTCCGTAGCTACACAATGTCTTCTTATCAGGTTAGCTCTGATACCATGTTAGATTTTTATCATTTAAGCTAGCATTAACTTAGGATCTTAACTGAGAGAATAACAAGCACAACAATCAAACACATAAGATAATGAACACAAAGATTTTCCTCGAGGAAACCATAAAGGAGAAAACCCCGCAACTTCCTCAGAGATAGAATCAACACTAATAAAAAAGCCCCAAAAACAGTAAGATGATATCCCGACAGTAGTAGCCTCTTTCTCTCTAGCCCCAACAACTTCTTCTTCCTCAGCTATGCGCTACAACTGAGTGTGAGTGCGTGTGTGATAAATAGAGAGGCTCACTCTCTATTTATACTAATTCCCGACTTGATAATGACTCACTACAGCCGACTTCTCTAGGAGAGTCTAATAACCCTAGGGCCCCGAAACTGCGGGGACTTTAACCCTTGAACAATAGGAGGGTTACCCACAATGACTTGATATGACTTGTTTACATTATATAACCTCTTGATAGGAACATCAGGGCATGACATGACTCAATTACATTACAGATACTTCCTGGAACAAACATCGGGGTACAATACATGAAATATACAAGTGAATACATTCTGAAGTTACAAATACATCAACATTAAATACACAAGAATACTTATTTTTGAAATAATCTTGTCTTGCAACCAGCTATGTCGCTGCAATGCTCCACCCAACCATAGGCCAGTGTGCTCTTTAATATCTCAACAACATTGCCACCCCCGAGCTGGGAAATGATCTTCCCCAAGGAATAAGGAACACTAGCAGACTTCACCCATAGCCAAGGATACAATTAAAATTCAGTCAAGCCAACAAAGTTGGGTTTATCAGACTTACACAGGTAGTGGCTTACACTTAGCCAAATTCACATGAGATACAACCAAGCCAACATATGTGTTTATTAGGCTACCAGCCAAGCCATCCTTCCAGTTGGGTTTATCAGGATGTCAAGGAGGTGGAAAGACTGACTGCTAAGATAGTGAGCTCAACCCCAGAGCTATGATCACCCACATCGGATCTAGCCTGATTTCTAAACAATTACACACTCAACACAAGGAAGCATTCCCTTCTCTGCTACACACTCCCTTAGGCCATGCCTTCCCTTCTAGTTCTATTCATGGCATGCAAAGAAGAAAACCAACCTTGTAGATTGGTCTGTGAGGTTGTTTCATACAATAGGTTTATCAAGCAAGTCTAGACTCTATTTCCATTCCTTCAATCAATTCAATTGCCAAACTTGGATGCACACACAGGGATCTTAGTCTTGGGATTTATCAAAACATAGCAGACACTAGGGATTACATACACACACAGAAATTTATGAATTTCTGAACATTGCCAGAGCCAGACCAGCTGCTGCAAATTACCAAAACGAAAACATTGCCGGTCTTTCAAATCAAAGACACAAAATTGGATTCAGGGTAATTGTGTTTAGGAAAACAACTAACAGAAGGGAGAAAATGTGAGAGAGAACAAAATTGCCGAATAGGGGAAAAATCATAACACAAAAACAAAAAACGTGAAGGATTCAGATCGTCGTATAAGAGAAAATAGTGATGGTTCAGACTTAGAGTCATTTTTGCTTGTTTGCTGCATGAATGCCCAATTGGGTTTCCAAAAACGTTTTGTTCAATCCAAATCGTGAGGGAAGGTGAAACGTTTCCGCATGCGAGAAAAGTGGTCGTTTTTGGTGGTTTCTGTTAGAAAAACAGGACCGTAGAGCAATAACAATTATAGAGTTAAATCAATAAACAAGATTGAAAAACACATTAAACATTACAGAGAGACACAGATATAATGTGGTTCACCCAAACGATGGGCTACGTCCACAAACAAATTTGCCAGTCCTTTTATTTCAGTCCAGAAAGATGAAGGGATACACCTTGCAGCAAAACCGCTGCACTTCCTCTTCACGCTCTCACAGTCTCTCTTCCAGTACAATACAGTACCCACATCCAGTACACACATCCAGTACAATACAGTACCCACATCTAATACAATACAGTACCCAGTACCATACAATGCGATTTACAATGGAGCCTCCTCAAGCCTTATAAAGGATTAATCACATGCAAAACCATGGGACAATACCATGGGCTACAACAAAACCATGTGCCCAAACCATGTGCTAGACCTAACCACCTTTGACTCAATCCTGAGTCAAGGTTAACACATGCAATACCATGGGACAATACCATGGGCTACAACAAACCATGTGCCCAAACCATGTGCTAGACCTAACCACCTTTGACTTGATCTCAAGTCAAGGTTAATACTAACAACCCCCCCTTTAAACTTGACTTGGAGTAATCACCAACTCCCCTCAAGTATTTACCGAGGAATCTTACATACACCCCCCTATCACCTAGGTCTATCTCCCGA
>LPNX010202351.1:63009-77899 GCA_001517045.1 Pseudotsuga menziesii
TAACACTCCCTCTTAGCGAGGGAGGTACTACTGTCATCAGCTCCACCTAGATCTCTCCCTCCAATAAGTGAAGCTCCCTCTGAATCTGAATGCCTATCAGATATCTGCACTGGATCAACTGCTGAAGGTATCCGTCTGACAACTCTGAACTGAGAGTTCTCCTCACTTTCTTGCTCATCCTGAAGAACCATATCATACCAACTCTGTTTCCTCACAGAGTTGGATGAATCCTCCACACTGACAGCCACTGCTGTTGCCACTGAGTCTGATCTCTCACCAGTCTCACCATCCACCAGATGCCCCAAAACTTGGTACATCCGGCCATCACGGATGCCAACCAGACTCGCTGCACCCAAGCCCCCACTCACCGGATATATATAAACATGCCCACTCACATGAAGAACCGCATATCCGTCATCCTCCAAAGCTGAAACTGAGACCAAGTTCCTCTTCAGCTATGGAACAAACAACACATCGCCAACCTCCAGATAACCACCAGAATCGAGTTGGAATAGGAATTTTCCAACTCCTTCTACTGCATGGGTGCCGACATACCCATCCTCAGTTAGTATAACTTTATCATGATCTGTCAACTCTTGGAACACTGCTCGTATCCCCGTCATATGACGTGCTGCTCCACTATCTATGTACCATGCTCCAGTATCCAAACTCTCTGCTACACTACTGTCTAAAAGAATTGAGATGAGCGAGAATTCCCTCTCGAATTCCTTCGCAAAATCTCCCACTTCAGCTGAAGAGGCTTTCTCAGGCTCTTCTTTCTTCTTGTTCTTCTTCTTGTTGGGACACTGCCCATCATAGTGACCATAACTCTGGCAAGCAAAGCATTTTACTTTGCTCAAGTCTTTGGCTCCACTGCTCGAGCCACCCTTTTTCTTTCTACCCTTAGCTGAAAGGGCCACATTCTCTTCATCAGCAACTTGCTCAGTCTTCCCTTCTCGGATCTCCTCCTGAGTAAAATCATCCCATAGTCTTTCCCAAGAGGGAAAGTTCTCTCTGCCAACTACACACTTCACGAACACGTCCCACTCCTCAGTGAAGCCCTTCAGGGCTATCCGCACTAGCTCGGGATCAGGAATCACCTCACCAACTGCACTCAATTCATCTTTTATCTGTCTGAGTCTAGTGAGGTAAGAGGCTACATTCTCACCTCTCACCATCTTAGTGCCATGAAGCTTATCTTTTAGGGCCATTTTACGATTTTCATTCTTGTTCTCATATAAACCTTTTAAAGTATCCCACATCCCCTTAGCAGTTAGTTTCTCTGCCAAATGTGGGATGAGGTGATCTCGAACACCATCCAAAAGCAATCTCTGTGTTCTGGCCTCCTTCACCTCATGTATGTCAAGGGCTATAGGATCAGCTGCGGGAGGAGCCACTGTGGTACTAACAAAGGCCCATAACTTGTTTTCCTTGAGAACAACTGTCATCCGTGCTTTCCACTGTAAGTAGTTGGAAATCCTTTCCAATCTATCTTCAAACCGGATGCAATCCATCATTCTCTTCTGCTCTTTTTCCAACAAGGCACACTCTGTCTTCTTTGACCAAAAATATCAGCTGTACTGAACCAGCACTTCTCTGCTCACTCTCAACAAAAAAACAAATTAACAGACAACTGTTACTTCACATGCACTAGCATAAAAAAAAATCAGCACTTCTCTGCTGCCCAACAGTCTACTGAAATCTCAGAGCCCTAGCTCTGATACCATGTTAAAATATGAGCTTTAACTCAGCCCAAACACTTAGTAAAACTCTGATATCAGTCTTCAACATTCATAAAACCAAACACATATCACATGCATGTAAATTTCATGTCTCTGTAAGTTGATATACTGTAACTAAGTAAACTTTACAGCAGAAAATTAACTAAAAATCAACAGACTGTAAACACATTTAAGACACAGTATTTTGGTCAAATTTGACCCTGTAAAAACCCCACACCTTGGGGAAAACCAGTGAGAGAGAAGATATTTTATTATGAAGGGAAAACTCAGAAATTTCTCTTTCAACTACAGAAATTTCTCATGCACAATTTACAATGTACGAATCTCAGCTTAAAAACCAACAGTACTTATCTCATTCTCAGACCACAGCCATGAAGCTGTGCTCACGCATGCTGCAAACATTCCCAGTAATAAATATCAGCATTTATTATTGTCCATATCCTTGGAAAATGTGCCCAGTACCAGCCTCAAACTCTGTGCAAACTTCAGTAATAAATTTCAGCATTTAAGACTGTACTTTTCCTTGAGAAATGTGCCCAAACTTTGCCTCGAACTCTGTGCCCTTTTCAGCAATAAATATCAGCATTCATTGCTGTAACTTTCCTTGGAAAACGTGCTCAAAGTATGCCTTGGTAACAACACCCTCCTCTAATTTTTATCTCAGCAGTACGGCCCAGCGTTAATGGTTGCTTGCTGCCTTGGTTTTCGTGCCCTAGACTCCTCTAGAAATCGTGCCCTTCATCCAAGTCTGAAGCTTGTCTCAGTCTTCATCTTCCACTTCTCTCTCTTCTCTCCAAGCTGCTCCTTGGAACTCGAGCCCTCTCAAACTCCTCCTGGGAATCGTGCCTCTCACCAAAAACTCTCTTCTTGGATAAAAAAAGCCCAAATGAAGTCTCATGCACTTTTATTTACCCTATTAGGGTTATTCTCATGACTTTTCACCTTCAATGGACGAGATTAGATCTTGGCCAAGAGATCTATGGCTGGGATCTAATCTCTCACTCACTTAAATCTCCTAAGTGAACTTTACAACAAATTTTTCCTTTTTGAAAAGTCATATTACCCTAAATATTTAAAAGTACACTTTATGACTTAAAGTCACTTTAAAAACATAATAAAGTGCAACCCACTTTTAAATCATAAAGTCACATCAAAAATGTACTTTAATAAAAACACATTACTAAAGTCACTTTAAGAATATAAATGAGACTCCAAGTTAATGACCCTTGCACCTAGGCACCTGATGCAGGAGTGCCACCGAGCTATTAAATTCTAACAGATTATTCTAACACAAAATGTTGCAGTTAGTTATAGGGATGAGAAGGAATATTATTTCAATGGTAAATGATTGTTGTTTGGAAATAACTAGGTTACATACCAAGTCTGATTTGGATGTTATTCCTCTAGTATCGTATGATGTTTTGATTGGAATGGAATAGTTGGAATTGCATCATGTTGTCCTTGATTGTAATAGTAAAATTGTCATGTTTCTAGATGAGGATGGGGTTACCGTTTAATTAAACATATTTCAAGGTTGATTTTAGTAAGATAGATCTTGGCCATGCAGATGGAGAAATATATATGAAAGTGATGCCAGTTGGATGCAATCCATGCCGAGGAGGTACAAAATGACATGGAGATGCATGTGGAAGAAATATTGATGTTACAAGAATCCGAGGATGTGTTCCAAGATATACTCGGGTTACCAACAAAGCGGGATATTGAATTTACAATTGATTTGGTGCCTAGAATTGTGTCAATGTCAAAAACACCTTGCATAATGAGCATCCCAAAATTAAATGAATTGCAATTTGTTGTAATCAATCAGATTGCAAGGTTACCAATGATACACATATAGATTCATATAACAATAAGAGAACAAGATACAAGAATGGTAGTCATAATAACATATTATATTACTCAAGAACACATGTGGGTTCATACAATAAACCGATCCAAGTATCTATCTGGCTCTACAACATATATATATGATTTACATAACAATTACAAAACTACCTATCAGTTCAAGAATCCGACACGACCTATGAGGTTGACATAATCTACAATTAGTCGACTAGCTCCTCCAACATATCCCCCAACACAAAATCTTTCTTCGTCCCGAAGAAACAAGGTGATGACAATATTTTGTCTTGAGTAGTTATGTTGTTGTATTGGTTTTTACAGACTATACTGCCTAATAGATAGTTGTTGCCAAATGCATACTTCCACAATAGCCTCTGCGGTAATTGATAACTGATGCAGAAATTATTCCCAAGTGCGAAGTGCTTTATGAATATCTATGGTCATAGTGGTGAGGGTCGACAAGTTCTCTATATTTTGATGCATGTCTATGCTGAGGATATTTATCATGTCGGTCCTTGAAATTTGTGTCTTTTCTTCAACAATGACAAGTAGTATTTGAATTTGTGTTCTGATCTTGTTGAGACTGACGAGACTAGGTCTGGCCTGGATGATCCATTGGTGCTCCTGTTTTTCTATTTTCTCTAATTTAGTCATTTTCAACACGAGCTGATCATGAATTGTTCGTGTTATTGCTTCAGTGCTTGCTTGATGGTTTTGAAGTGATTTGATGAGTTCACGAGTCTTCTGCATTTGTTCAAACACTCGGCCATAATGCGTGTACCAGTTTCACAAGACCTTCGTTGTTACTGTGAATTTTGTAATGTACTGATCCAGCAAGTTGTAAGCTACTGAGAATGATGTATATTGATTTCTTAGAAGAACAATAGTCTCTTCTGCCTGCTCCTGTCGCCTTTCCCTGTCGCCTTTCCTGAAACTGCTGTTGAATATTTGACATGACGCTTTCAAACAAGTGGTACGCTTTATCAAGCTGTTTGTTAGTGTCATCCCCTTCTGAGATTGTAAGGAATTGTTTTGCTAATTTTTCACACTTGGTCAGAAATTATGTCTGCTCTGCTTTCATTTTATTTAATTGCTCTTTAGTTTTCTCTCTCTTAATTCTAGAATCTTTATTTATAGCGTCTGCCAATAGCTCTATCTCTTCTTCTTTGACCTTTTGTGTATTGATAGCCATTGTCGAACCTAGTTGAACTAGATGGATCACTGAAGGTGCATGCTATTGGGACCGTTGTAGCTGTCATTGTTGCTCTTTATCTTTCTTCTTCTCTTTTCTTTGTTTTCTTCTCCTCCATTCCTACTCTCTATTTTGTCTATTGGTCTCTTCTGTCGGCAGAGGTGTAACGCGTGTTTGTTCTGTGGGTCCAATAGGAAGAAAAGGTCTTAGTGGATGGATTTTAGGCGACGAATTGATAAGAAATGATGTGCTTGCTCGGAAGTTGATGCTAATGAAGTTAGGATGGAACTTGTCGATAAGTAGTTGTCGAAAGTTTCAATTGTTTCTACAATTTCGCCAGGATTAGTAGAGTCGACATTTTCGACGAGTTCTTATCTAAATTCTACTGGCTTGACTGGGTCGATAATTTGGACAAGTTCCTAAAAAATGGTAGGTTCGTCTATTTCATCGGTAGGGCTAAGAAGTGGTTGGTTTTCGATAGGTTGTGGAATGAATGATGAAATTTGTTCTACTACAATGTCGTTGGTTCCATCAGGGCTTCTCTACAAAATGGTCTTAATCTGCACAACGACTTATGTTTCTGATATGGAAGATTGTGGATGGTTCAGACTCGATGGGACGACTAAAGTGTTTTGTGGGGTGATTGTGGCTATAACTAGTTTCTATATCATCATTTACTGAACATAGGGAAAGATGGATGGTAGCTGGTTTATAAAATCTAGTAGGTCGTTGTTTGTTTGAAGTCGGGCACAGAGTGGTGCAGGCAATGACTATAAATATGGAGTCCTGATGGTGGTTGATGTAGTTGTTGTTGAAGTTAGTATGAATTCTTTGATAATTTGGGTTGGAGATGGAGGTGGTGGGGTGTGAGTGAGGTCAACGGGATCGAAAAAAGGTGGCATAATAATTTTTGATTTCTTTTGACTTGTCTATGCTTGCTGTTTCTCTTCAGTGATGAACGTGCAAAAATGTTAATCGACTGGTATCTTGTTCTTTGCGACATATTCCAAAATCTGTGTTGCGCTATCATACAACTCTAAGTTATCATCTTCTTTTGGTTCCTGGACTATGATTTTATGCATCCCCTTTCCTTTCACAACACTCTTCCTTTTATGTTGAGCTTTAAATAGCTTGTCAGCTATCCCATGTATATTCTCTTTTATTAGTGCATAATTAGGAAGAGGGGTATGAAATTGGGTACTTCGTTTATCGGTTCTACTTATTCCTCATGCTGTTGTGTAGTTGTTATGGCGATCCCCAATGGTTTGATGTCACGAGTGCTATTGTGGTCCAGAGTAAAAGTACTTATATGAAGCCGAACTTCATAATCCTCTTCTTTTTCTGGATTAGTTAGAGGCTTGACTATTGGCTATTCAACTTTCTTCGCTATCGGTGGTATGTATACCTTGGTGTTAGACTATTGACCGAGTTCAGTGAATACTTCCTCGATTGATGGGTAGAAGTCGAGTTCTTTTGCATTGACTCTATCCCCTTGAAGATACCAGACCAATGTATGGTCCAATGCAAGTTGAATGTGTGAGGTTGGTGGTAGACATCTTCGAATATTTTGTGGTACCCTCCATCTAGAATATTTAGTTTTAGTGTTTGGAACCAAGTGTCCAACCAAACTTTGGTTGTTTATGCTCCCAGTCGACAGCTAGTCGGTGCAAAAGACTTAAAATTCCACATTGCGATTCTTTTTGGCTCATTGAATTCTTTATCTCCGACTGGTAGAAGATGGTACATTGCGATCCAAATTATCAATGAAGGGTATCATATTGGGGTGCCTTCCTCCTGGCACTTGACGCATGTGTTCTTGATTATTTCTGCGAGATGCTCAACCCATCGATAGAGTTTCCCTCTTGTTGACACATTTTGAACTAGTTCTAGCATGTCAAGCTTCAAGTCAGAGCCTCTTTCAGTGCTTGTGAAACTTGTAGAAATAATTTTCGCAGCTATCTTAGATGTGCTATTGAGTATTTGACTGATTATTGAGCCCCTTGAGTTTTTCCCTACAGCTATTCCTGTCAGTTCTTCCACTAGGCCCGGGTTTAACATAACAGGCACCGGTTCTCCTTTGTTTGACAATCTGGTGAGCCTGTAGATCAAGTCGCCAGAGATTTTGATAGGTGTGTTGAAATAAAACTTGCCATTGTGATATCTGCTAACAATGAACTGTGCAATTACCTCTTTTGTACCAACAAAGCTATCCATTAGTGGTTCATTCATATAACTAAGGATTGTAATGGAGCTTAATGTTTGAGCTTTCGATTGTCCATTTACCATATTTTTCGTACCCCCATTCTTTAATTTATTTCTAGATTCCTTTCCATGATGGCTCAACTACTTTCACATTGCAAATGTTATGTAGTCGAGTTTCCAATGGTGTGCTATCTTTTTCTAGTTGTTTGAGGTTGTTTGATCCATACCTAGTAGTTGTAGTCATCTTTTTGGGTGCCATTATGCCGTTTAATTTATTTGGTTCACAAAGGGGTAAATTGGTCTCAAGAGTTAGGGTGCTCTAATGTTCTAATTCTTCATAGAATGATGTCCAAGTTTCGTCTGATGTGGTATTTACAATGGGATTATTTGGAGCGGGTGGAGGCACAGTGGAAGGAAGTATTAATTGTTGTATTAATGGAGGATTTGACTGTGAAGGGTGGGTTGTCGACATTTCTTTCGAAAAATGTTGACTTTTGCGCTCCATATGTCGATGTTCATCATTACTTGATTGGATTGTTGGCCCTTCTTTATGTCGGTGTGTGTTGAGATCGTGGTGATGTCGGTGAAGTGGTCAATATTTTTTGTTTCTATTATGTCGGTGGTTATATCTTTCAAATGTTAATCTGCTGCTTCCTGCCTAAGAGGTCCATGGATAGTGATTTTTTGTAGTGTTTTTCTTATGTTTGTTTTAGGTTTTTATAGTATTTTTTTTTCAATTTTTATAGTTATAAAACTGTTATTTTATTTTATTTTTGTAACATTTTAGTCGGGCACAATTAACTAACTTCTGAAATACACTGCCTTGTAGCGTTTTTAGTCGGATTGACTTGTTTGCATTGAATTCTTCGACAATGTATGGTCCCATCCATTTGGTATGTAATTTCTTAGGTTTTCCATTTACTTGACTATTGTATAGTAACGCAAGGACTCCAAGTGACAAGTTTTTATTTTTAATATTTTGATCACACCAAGCTTTTTGAAGTTGTTTTTGGATTTCTTGGTGTTGCATTGCAATTAGTTGATGTTCTTCTTGTTTATATAGTTATATTAATAATTATTTTCTATAATTTTCAAGATCAATGTGCAATATGTCTACGCTTATATGAGTTTGCTGTCGAAAGTGTAAAGGAACGACTGCTTCCTGTCCATAAACAAGTTGGAATGGTGTCTGATCTGTCAACCGTTTGTACGCCGTTCTATATGCCCAAAAGACAATGGTATTTTTTTTCATCCCAATCATCCTTGTCAGTATTATATATATATTTTTAGGCCTCTAGTCAATGTTTTGTTAAAAGCTTCGATTGCACCATTAGATTGGGGATGATATGTTGTACTCTTTTGATGTTCGATCATAAATTGTTTTGTCAAAGATGCAATTGTTTTGTTTACAAAATGTGACCCCTGATCACTGATCAAGGTAAATGGACAACCAAATATAGTGAAAATAATTTTGTATATGAATTTTGTGGATGTCTCACTTGAGCAGGTTTCGACAGGTTTTACTTCTGCCCACTTAGTGACATAATCGACTGCTGTAATAATATATCGTGCTCCTATTCGTCTATATGGTATTGGAAATGGTCCTATAAAGTCAATCACCCAAATTTCAAATGTTAAACTGGGGTTTACTGATATTAGAGGCATTTTTGTACTTGGTAAAGGATGACCTAGTTGTTGGCATCGGTCACATTTGCTTACAAATATTCGACAATCTCGGTATAATATCGGCCACCATAATCCCGACTGTTGGATTTTTCTGGCTGTTGTGTCAGCCTAAAAAATGTCCTCCAGCTGTACCAAAGTGTGCTTCATTCATTATGCTTTCTCTTTCATGGTCAATAATGCATTGATGGATTACCTCATCTAATCCTAGTTTATAGAGGAATCCATTTACTATGGTGTAAGGTGCAACTTTCATTTCTAGGATATTTTTCTTTTTATCTCTCATACCTTCCAGCACCCATCCTTCCTCTAGAAATTGAGCAATTTCTACCAAGTTAGAAGATACAACTTCAACTTGAAATTGATGTGAATCTGGTAAATCATCTTCGATTCCTGTCGGTTCTTCCTCTATGTTGATTCTCGACAAGTGGTCGGGTCCAACATTTGCTTTACTTGGTCGAGCTATGACTTCAAATTCGAATTCCTAAAATAAAAATAGCCATCAACACATTCTTCCATGATGCAATGGTTTATTAACGAAATATTTTAGTGCTTGATGGTCAGTATAAAACACAAATGGATTAGCGAGTAGATAATGTCGATATTTTTGAAGTGCAAATACCATTCCGAGTGCTTCTCTTTCCGTTGTCGAATAATTCCTTTCATCTTTATTTAGTTTTCTATTACTATATGCATTTGGATGGTCCATTCCATGATCACCAGGTTGTGTTAATATTGCTCCAGTTGCTATACTGGATGCATCAATATGTACATGAAATTTTATCGACTAGTTTGAAAATGGTAGTATGGGTGCTTTGACCAATTTTTTCTTTAAGATGTCGAAAGATGTTGCGCATTCGCCAGTCCATTTGTACTCTTGATTATATTTTAGTATTTCTTCTAGTGGATATGTCATGTTAGAGTACTATCGTATGACCTTTCTATAATATCCCGTATGACCCAATAAGACTCTTACTTGCTTCGGATTGACTGG
The DNA here is from genome assembly GCA_001517045.1 of Pseudotsuga menziesii. Lineage (NCBI taxonomy): Eukaryota > Viridiplantae > Streptophyta > Pinopsida > Pinales > Pinaceae > Pseudotsuga > Pseudotsuga menziesii. The sequence continues at coordinate 72,686 of LPNX010202351.1, forward strand.
TGGTTTTAAGTCGAGAATAATCTTAAGTTTTGAAAACTTGACCTCAATATGTTCCTTACATACGACATGTCCGAGTAGAATTCTAGTACGGGTTGTGAAGATACATTTTTTAATATTGAGGGATAGATGGATTTGTCGGCATCTTTCTAGAATCACTCTTAGCCATTTAAAGTGGTTCTTTAACATATAATAAATTGTCCAATCGTCAAAATTGTCCAATTGTCATTAATTTGTCGGCTTCCTTCTTTAAACTATGAAAATGCAGGTGGAAAGTCTTCTACTGTCATTCGTTTAGGGTCATCTTTTTCTTTTGTTTCAATTTTTAACACTGTCTTAACTATTTTTGAAGTTTATGGATGACCAGTTGTCCATTGGAAACTTTTCCCACTTGTGTTTTATCTTTCTAGTCGAAGTCTTGTTGAATGCTGTATTGCAGTCGATCGAATATTATGACATGTAGCATTCTGTCAGTTATGTTGAATTTTTGTTGATATGTTTTCATTCAGCTGTAAGAAGGTTTTTATTTGTTTCGATGCCTCGACTAATAATTCATCCTAGGTTGAAAATGTAAAGTCTTTGAGGAAATTTTCTTTTAGTTCTTTCCATGTAAACGTTTTGCCCCTTGCTTCTTCCATTTTATAGCATTTATTTGGGAAGGCGTGTATTGTAATTGGAAATAAGTGACACTTATTGATGTGTATTGATGTGTTTTTCAATGCCAATTACACATCAATACACGCCTTGCCTTCTCCATTCTTTTTCACATGTATTGATGTGTTTTTTAGGGTATTTTGTATGAATATTGGTACATTTGACTATTTTATTAGCTTATTCCCTTCAAATATTTCAATTAAGTAAGTTGAAGCTGTCTTCCATGTTTGTAGTCTCGACTAGTGAGTATCCCACCATCGAGCAACTTGCCTTGTAAATGTATCGACCAGACTTTGGAGTCGGCCTTGTTCACCTATATTTTTAGAAACTTGTTCTACATGAAGTGATGATGATTCACATTCTTTATATCTGAGTGGAGGTCGACTTGATGTTTCAATTCTAGTTAGTGACAAAGATGGGTGTTCTGTAATTTTTCGTTTGAATATTTTAGGAATCCATGTGATAGAAAAACACTACAGTATTTTCTTTTTAGGAATGGCCTGAATAGTGAAACATCCCCTTGCTTGTAATTCATAATTTTGTATTTCCCAATAATCTAATTTTGCATATGAGTTATAACCAATTGAGACAAGATTACCTAGGTGAAGTTCTCCATATATGTTAGGTTTGGTATAGTCTTCATTGTTCTAGATTTGGTATAACTAGCGGACATCACATATTCATCTATACATTCTGTCCATGGTTCTCCATGAGATGGATGAATTGGAACAATGATTTTTTTCCCATTTCCTTTGAGTTTTATTCTTTCTTTATCCAATGAGATAGATGCCTTCATTTTTTCGTCCCCATGGTCGACCTACCAAAGTTGGGAAGGATCTGGATCCTTCCTTAGGGTTGATTATTTCAAATTCGACTTTAGTGGATATACCTTTAATAGTCGTGTCGACATTATTCCATACAACAATGGGTTCGATTAATCCTTGATCTGCTAATTTTAAGTATATGCCAAATCCATTAAGTCAGGGTTTACCAAGTTGTTCCCATGTGTCTCTGGTCATAATGTATACCTGCGATCCGAAATCGAGAACGACTTGTCGGATGTGGTAACCTTCAATTTCAATATCGACTAAAGGGTCGGCATCACTTTTGTCTTTTTGATTAATGCTACATATAATTTTAGCTTGCTTATCTTCACCAGAATTATTCTTAAGATTGTACATTAAGTCAATTAACTTTGCAACAAATATATCGGTATTTATCAATTTAATTGATTCTTGAGTAATCTTCCGTCGAGAATCATTAGTTTCTTCTTGAGCAACTAGTTCTTGGAATATATTTGATGCATCATTATACAGTTGTTTTTGTTTAGCAGATTAGGATAATCTTCCTTAATTCTTATTTTAATTATTTGTGGGTTATCCATGGCAATTTTTGTGCCTTGCTGGGTAACAATTTGCAAATTCTTAGTTCGAATAACATCACATTTTTTAACACTAGAGAAGACATTAACGTTTTTCTTATTATTAATTTTTTCAAGCATGGCGGGGAAATCCTCCAAAGAGTGATCACCTACACCACAAATTTTACAAAATTTAATATCGGTATGGCCTTATATGGAAAACCAACATGTCGATGTCCTTTGTTTAAGCATGTGTAGCACTGGATGGAATGACATGGTTTGTTTTCTCGATTTCTGAAATATAGGCCTCGACCTTGAAATCCCCCATGTCGGTTATTATCATACTGACACTCATATCTATAGCCTTCATACCTTTGATTATTTTGCTCGTTCAAATTGTTATTATTATTCCTTGTATTATTATCATTGTTGTTGTTTTGTGTGACAACATTCGTCTGGTAAACTGCTTGATAGTTTTGTCGATTCTTCAAGTTTAAGTGACTTTGCAGATGGCACACCAACGAGCTTGTTCATTTTTCATATTGTATGGGAAATACTTTGTTCCATGTAAGTCATGCTCCTAGAATATGTTGCAAAATCACTTTGATTGTACGAACCATATATCTTATCAACGGTCGTCCTGTTGATAGTAGTATTTTGTATGACCAGCCGTCAATATTTTAGTACACCAGACTGTTCGTGTCCCTTGAGGCTTATCTCACATATTGATTTCTTCATGCTTTCTATTTGTTCTTTAATACATCTATCAACGGGATTTACTGGGTAATCCTCTCCCATTTCGATTTGTAGTGCTTTGGTCAACGCATCTACATAAGTGTTAAAGTTATAAAGTCAAATATGCATTCTAATTTTCTACAAAAGTCCAGCAACAAACCATTGAATTAGTAGTTGTTCATCTATGTTGTACTCCAACTAGGCCAGTAAATCTTTGAATCTTTTATCATATTCCCAAATTGTTTCAGTCGGTTTCTGAGTTGTAGTCTTCAGTTTCTTTGCTGCTAGATGTTTGCATCAGGATTTTTAAAGAATGACATAAATTGTTGTTTTATTTGCGGTTTAGTCACATTTGGTGTTTTCTCTGTGTATGTCATATACCAAGTTAATTATCTCTTACACAGATCACCGCAAAATTGCACCATTTGACGTTCTTCGCTAACAACAACGTTTGCTTCCCATATTGACTCACATAGGAACCAATGTCGTTTGGGGTATTCATCACCCTCATAGAGGGGAATGTGGGCAGCCACATGTGCCATATTGTCAGCATATACGTCTCCTTCATTTAGTTGAGGTGGTCGTGGTGGCAGTGGGTTAATTTCTGTATATAGGTTTCCTTCACAACTATTTTGGATAGAAATTTCGTTTCTGTCAGAAGTTTTTCTGTGACAGTCGGTTCAATTTGGACTAGAAGTCGATGTATATCGACTCCTTCTAACGATACCCAAGTAAAATTTTGTTGAGACTAGGGCACCCTTGCTGGTGATGCCAACTTGTCTCGTGAGTTATTTAAATCTTGAATTGGTCGGGGAGTGCTCCTTCATGATCTGAGTAAAGTAGGTGAAAACCATGATTAGAAGAATAGGGTTGAAAAGTAACTCAATTCCCTTCTTTCGGTCGATGAATTACAATATGTTCAACATCATTTCCTTCACCTTCTAGTCGACTGCATACACCTACTTGGCCATCTGGTAGTCCTAGGTCTCCTTCAACAATATCCTCCACTCTAGCACTTTGAATAAGATTTGATGGGGAATGTGGCATTATATTCTAGGGTATGTCTACTTGTAGAGATGTACCTCGCTCTATCCAAAAGTATTCATCCATTGGTGACACTTCTTCATAGACACCCTCTTCTTGTCGGTCATGACTCAACTCTGATGGATTTCCTTCTCGTTCTGTCACTCTATTCGTCATTCTTTCTTGTTGGAGCACAACGGTATGCTCTCTGATTTCTTCCTGTCTCTTTCTACTCTTCTCATGTTCTAATTTTTGTATATCTGAAGAAGTTTTGTGTGTAACTGTTCTATTTTTTACCTTTTTGGTTTGACTTTTCATTGTTAAATCCTGTATTTTATTCATTATTTGACTAGAGTTTCTCTATACTTCAAGACATGACCAACTAACCCCCGATTGTTAACCTGAAATATTTTTAGAAAGCTCGGGTGGAACTGAATATTATTTAGAAAGTACTCCCACTCTCTTTCTTGGACAAATTTCTCCCACTCCTTTTTTTTGGTAGCCCAGTTTATTTTTCTTGGTGGTGTTATTAGCATTGGACGAGGCTCGACAATGTGCCTGCACCTCTGTCAATAAGGAATTTGAACAAAAGCGTCGACAACGAATAAAGGAATTGTTCGGTGAGGTCGTTATAGAATATCTCTTTGATACTATCGATAGAGACTCTTTCTTTAATAGATCACTCCTCACAGAATTCATCAGCAATTATTTTGAACCACTCCGACAAATTTGTGCAGCCTCCCCTTGTTAGTTTCGGGAGTAACTGACGTTTGTTTTCACCTGCCAGATTTTTCATCCAACAGCTTCTTCAGAGCGTGAAGGACAATGTAACACCTCGGTTTTGACCCCATTTGCATTATAAATGTATATGATGGATATATTGTAATTAATCATGGCGTGGAGCTAAAAACACATATTTCATTAAATTTGGAAATATTCTATTACAAGGACTTCATACACATTGAGTTTTTTTGTAAATCTCTAAATACATATTCTATTAAATCTAGAAAAATCAACTCAAAGAACTATTCCATTAAATTTGGAAGAATTAATCCAATGAGCTATTTTCTCAATTAATATTTTTTACTTATTTCAAGTAAAACTTTAGTATTCAACCATTCAAAAGAAAATATTACATCTCAATTAGAACAAGACGGGTTAGTTCTAGAATTTAAAACTTCCGCTAGATTGAGTTCTTTCAAAATGAGGAAAGTCATAGCCTTTGAATCCTTACATAATTTCTATTAATATTATTTATAGTTTGTATTAAATGTTAAGTTGATTAAATTGTTTTATGGCATAATACCAACATTGCATTTGTTATTACAATAATTAAAAAACATTGTCATAGTAATTATTTTTGTCTTTGTTGAGTATGTTGTTTTGTTTTTTGAAGTTGCCACCACTCATAATCAAAACAAGAAAATATTTTATGACTTTAAAGT
>LPNX010202371.1:0-114972 GCA_001517045.1 Pseudotsuga menziesii
AAAACCAAAATAAAAGTATCAATTTTCTTCTGTCCTCAATACTCAAAAGGCCAAAGGCTCCAAATGATCCAGATAATTTATTTTTCACCTAAAGGAATTATAATTTTACTCATCAAAACATGTAGAAGTTTAATTAAGAATACAATGAATGTAGTAAAAATAAGCGACCAGGCTAATGCAATATGAGAAGCATTGCTGATGAGAAGGATAGATTTTCTTATTTCAAGCAAACAGAACTCTGTGAAAAATGAGACTTGTAAGATGAAACCTAGTCTAAGATGCAGATCACACATGATTGAGCCAAGGTCTCTTATTGCATTTCATTCCACCTATATTAGGATATTGCAGATTCAAAAAGCACATCTACTATTAAAACTCACTCAATTTCAACAAAAAGCACAATTTCAGAGATCCAAATCACCATGCAGAGTTCTTTTTGCATATGTCCAAGAAACTAGAACTGAAGGAGAATACAGAATATAGATGCTATAGCAAAATCTCTTTATAGCCTTGACTTCAGCTAGTTCACAGAAGATATCGATATCACGACCACAGAGAGTTTGCAATGAAGCTTCAAACTCTCGATTTCCAGTCTTGGCCTGCAGCATTATAAACAAGGACTTCCCAAATTAAGTTTTCATTAATCTTGTCACATTGAATACTGACATGTTAGAGAACTTCAGATGACTTTGGTGAAGAAAACTAACTCATATAAAACTCACCAGCCATCTTGGAGATTCTAGGATGAAAAAGAGTCCAAGCATCAAGAAGGTGCAAGGGGCAATACCTACACTTTGGGTAACAATATGAATGACGATTTCTCAAAAGAATCTAAAGATAGGAAAATGAACCGACTCTGCAAAATTATATTTATTAAGCCTACATACCAGCGATTGCCAAAGGCCTCCAGTCAAGGAATAGCCCACATGAATATGCCAGCATAATATCAACTGTGACAGTGAACTGTTTTAAAAAGGCAACAATTACTCAGTAATGAGATTCACAATTTTGTTTCAATGATTCTTCATATAATGATTTTGGGATGAAAAAGAGTCCAAGCATCAAGAAGGTGCAAGGGGCAATACCTACACTTTGGGTAACAATATGAATGGCGATTTCTCAAAAGAATCTAAAGATAGGAAAATGAACCGACTCTGCAAAATTATACTTACTAAGCCTACATACCATCGATTGCCAAAGGCCTCCAGTCAAGGAATAGCCCACATGAATATGCCAGCATAATACCAACTATGACAATGAACTGTTTTAAAAGGGAAACAATTAGTCAGTAATGAGATTCACAATTTTGTTTCAATGATTCTTCATATAATGAATTAGTCTTGCTATTCAATACCACGTGTGACTGTGCCAAGGCTTCCTCATAAGTGCTTGGGAGCTATTTCATCGATGTATACCGGTACCTAAAGTGATTATGTCACACCTTGTCTATCAGATTCCTATCATACGAATAATTTTTACTTGACAAAAGCATAAATACGTGCATGATACATACATAGAGACATAACACTGATCCCTCCCTCCCATATACATGCAGAGACCAAAAATTAATAACCTTCAATAATTTGGATTGTTTCAAAGGAAGCTATCAACTTATAGTAAATGAGATGACTCCCACTCCAAAACTTGTTAGCAATTGAAGAAAAAAACTATTGTAGCTCTGAGCCTCCTCCCAAGAGCCATAGGAGCTAACTATTCGTGTAAAAAAATATGCCTAATAGAGAACAGACTGACATTCAATTATCCAAGAGTCGAAGTCGGAATTTGAAGACTTTACTACACAAAAAGATCCAGACCACATAAAAAAAACATTAAAAAACTCATACCACATAAAAACACATTAATGAAGCTAGCTACTTGAAATAGTATGCATAATTTTTTTCAGGATCGAGTTAGAGTTTACAACCAGTTAATCAAACAATTCTCCAATACGAAAAAAAGGAACGCAAAAAATTTACAAGAACAATAGGGATTCTGCATTCCATGATATGTCCATCATTTAGACATCAAATTAGATAGTACAAGCTCATGTGAAAACAAAATACTGAAATGAAATAAACAGACAACAAGAGGAAATCCAAGAATTCTACAGAGATGAAATCTAACCACTCTACATGCAGAGGGCATCTAACAATTCATAATTTTCCTAACTCTAAGAATTCTATAGGGATGAAATCTAGGCATTCTACATGGAGAGCAAGTCTAAAAATTCATTTTTTGGTGAATACTAATTCATTATACCTTGTAAACTGCATTTACACGTAGACAAAATTGGAGTCACAAGAAACTATGCTTGACAGTGGCATGATATTCAAGAATTATTTAACCATTGTATCATCTGAACCTCATAGGGTTTTCCTTGGGATCAATTTCTCCAAAATATATGTGGATTCAGATTATTCAAACATTTGAGTTTCAGCAACATTCCTACTATTTTAAGTTGTTTACTAGTCAGTTTAAGCACACATAGAATTGGTTCCAAACAGCACTAATGCCATTTCAGAGTTTGAGCATTCAGCTTGGTCATTATAAGACTTGTTTTTAACCCTTTATAATGCTGCTAGCCATTGTTTGGGTGCATATGTATCTCATTCCCTCTACAGTGTCATCTCCAACACACTTCCATTTTTAACAAGCTAGAGGGTGTCCTTGCCTCACATAAAAATAAAATAAAATACTACAAAACAACAGGCTTCATCCAAGACTTATATGTGGGAGAAAGAAGGTTTACCTCAGAATGAAGTTTTGACATTGGCATCCATTCACCTGGTCCACAAATATCAAAGAGCGCAGTTGCTACAACTGAAACAACATATTTTCCTTCTTTTTGTATCTGCTGAGTAGTATCAGTTTCATGGTCCATCCTCCATGTATCCCCTTTTGGATCTGAATAAATTAAAGAGTGATATTAGACAGTTTCTTATTCACGTTTCATGTCTTTAGGACACCATTAATTAACAGCTTGAAAGAGAAAGTAAAGAGCCACATGCCAACTATAACCTTTTTCATTTAAAGGAAAAGTGACAATGAACTTGCTCAATTGGAACTACAACTACAATCACAGGATATCTAAATGCAGAATGATAGGCTGAGATGGAATCCGTGGATAATAGCGGGTCATACCTACATTCTAATGAGCATTGAAAATGATGAGGTGTGGGAAACCTACATTCTAATGGGGGAATAGTTCTAACATATAGGTGATAACAGGGGTTATTAGAATGTTGTTAAATAGTTAGTTACAACTGAGTTGTTACTGTGTTATAGGTGATAACAACCAAGCTGTTATAGTCCTGTAGGAATTGATTTAAGTTTTAAGAGCTTTATTAGTTGTAACAACCAGCTATTACAGTGTTGTAAGAGTTTATTTGAATTGTTAGTGAAGTTTAAAGTGTCTCTAAGGCTGAGAGGGACACTCCCCTACCTTCCTCACAGCTATTCCGATACTTAATATATATATGGTAGTTGTGACCCATATGTTGCTACATATGTTGTTATGAAGACTACGAAACAGGATTTTGAGCCATATGTTTAACAAGTGTAGGAACAGTAGCATAAAATTTTATACAAACTGATGAGAAGAATGCTATAGATTATCAGATATAGGATTATCCTTTATTCTGCAGTTGTGAGGCTCCTGTTATCAAAATATTGTTACTATCAGCAGACATACATATAATGAGACATACTTTTCCCATATTTTTATATTTGTTCTTTCCTTCACAACAGTCTGAAATTTAGGATTACAGATGAGCATAAGTAATTCTTAGGGAGGTGCACTAATACTAAGGAAAAACACCATGAAAAGTGAAAAATGTAACATATTCCTTACAATATAGAGAAATTAGTAACAGAATAACAGAGAGAAGACCATAATTTTTCAAATGAAAACTGGGCCATAGATTATACCAATCTGGACAATACTATATTCTGAGAAAATTAAGAATCTCCTGTTTTCAGAAACAAAACCTCTAACAAACTATAACAGGCTATACAAGCACATTAAAAAAAATCAGATTTACAATACTCCTAGGGACCAATACTAATGAATTTCAGAGTTACAATACTCCTAGGGACCAATACTAATTGTTAATGTACCAGCGCCCCATACAAAAAATTGGTCTCAATATTGTATTCTTCATATGATATACCCTTCCCTTCTTTTTAAGACATATTGGAAAGACTCGTTTCTCCTGTTTTGAGTTTCTTCTTCATATCATGGTGAATGACATTCACAAGATCTGAACCTAATAAGTACTGTAGATCAGATTTAGAAGGACTACTCATTACATATTACAGATAAGCATTTGTTCTTTCCTTCACAGATTACAAATAAGCATAACTCAATATGAGGGATGTGCATAAATAATAAGAAAACAAACCAAGAAAAGTGAAAACTGTAACTTTTTCCTTACAATACAAATTCATCTTCTTTGAAGAAAGAAATTTTCCATTCCATTGCAATCGGTAACTGAGAAAATACTATAAGTTTTCAAATGCAATTAGGCCGCAAATTGTACTGATCTTGACAATCCTATACCCTATACTATGAGGAAAACAAGAATCTCTTGTTTTCAGAAACGAAACCTCTAACAAATAATAGCAGTCTATAAAAGTAGTATAACCACTTGTGAATTTCAAAGTTACATTTCTCTTAGGGACCAATACTAATTGTCAATGTACCAGCTCACCATATGACGAGTTAGTCTCAATATTGTATTATTCCTAAGATACATCGTTCCCTTCTTTTTAAGATATTTTGGGAAGACTCATTTCTCACGTTCTACGTTTCTTCTTGATATTCACAAGATCTGAACCGAACAACGATTGTAGATCAGAATTAGAAGGAATGTAAAATCCTTGGGGAGGACTTGCAAATAACTTTCTAGTCAAGGCTCTTCTAATCATTGATGTATGGTATCCAGTAGTGTCGTATACTATAGTAGGCAAGGGTATGTGTTAAAGTGTTGTCAGTGATGCCTTGGCTAGGGAGACATTGCTTCACTAACACATTCTTCCCCTCTAGAGTATGTGACACGTCTTCAAGTTTTTACCAGAGAAATGAGTCACTACCACCCTTAGATGAACTTCTTCATACCATTCAAGAGTTTAACATCCTCTTGGATAATTTCACCATGTCCAAGAAAACCCAAAACAAAAATTGGATTTGGAAGTAATGCTCAAGCTAGGAGGCAGGATGGATTTCATAAGACCTGTTTGGTGTTGTAAATGGTTGTTAGTTCATGTTCCCATAAAGGCTATGATTTAAAGAATGCAAAACCCTATTATGGCTATCTGAGTTATGAATATTAAATTGAATTTAGTTGATATGTTGAAATGCATGGACATATGTTCTCTTTATCAAAAAGAAATCCTAAAGAATATTTTTTATTATGTTATTGATATTAGTATAAATATTGCTGGTGTTTATGCTTTTTGACGAAATGAAGTCATGCAAACCGTACCGTAAACATAATTGCAACTTGCGTTGCGATATTTCTCAATTCCTGGGCATTGTCTTCTATTTTTTTCATATTATAACTCCATTGGAATGGAAAATCCACTTAATCGAAAGGAAAAAGAGAAAATTTAATGTGTCACTGTCTTAATGAGTTCAATAAATTTTGACAAGTTCAATATCAGAAGAAACTAAAATCTTCTTGGTATAATTACATACCAAACAAAGAACTAGTTAGACTCCACACAACACCACTGACTGATACACCAAGATTCTTGACAACTGCTGGCTTTTTTTATATCCATAAATGACAAATAATAGTCAAATGAACTACTGAAGACCAGTCACTGTGCATTTCCATGCTAAATACGCATAAGATAGATCAAGGGAAACATAATAAAGGTAAGAGATCGACCTAAAGAAAATGTTATATTTTGCTATTAATTTTCACAAAAATATTGATGGTGTTTACGTTTTCAATATTAGTGGAAGCTAATATTTTCATGGTATAATTACATACCAAACAAGAACCATCTGGACTCCACACTACAGGATCGATGGATACACCAAGATTCTTGACAATGGCTACCTGTTGTCCCAAGAAAAAATAGGATAATCAGATTACTTAGAAAATTCAAATGAAGGAGTAAAGACCAGTCACTGAAAATACCTATAGCATCTCCAGCTTAAATCCACATAAGAAACATTAGAGGAAACACAATAAAAGCATATAAAATAAAATGCTTTAGGTTCAGGAACTAGAGGTATATCTATTACTTGATCCAAGATCCAAGATCCCAAACCTTAAGATTTTTGTAAGCCGGTCTTTCCTGTGAACATACTCCCCATATGCTGCAAAAAACTTTTATAATTTTTCGAATATGTAAAAAAAATAATGGCATGAATGTCTTCTAAAAACAAAATATGCATTCCTAGGCATATGATTTGATCCAAACAAGAAAAATAACATTACCACACGACAAAGCCATACCTAAAAGTATGGTATATGCAAAGGATGAAAATTCATGCTCATAAGTGGAGATCCCTAATTTGAAGTTCATTCAAGAGTCTTGGGAAGGTCATCTTGTTAATATAATCCCTATGGAAGATTTGGATCAGCAAATGAGTTAAAGCACCTAATATTCAAATAATACCATTGCTCATACAAACAACCACATTCATACTTGCATGGAATATTTGACCTATGGCTATTCCAGACGCTGTCAAAACCAACAAAAACCCAAAAGCGAATCAACTATACAGTTATAATGCATCATAATGCAAGTCCTTCATGATTACAAACCCCCCCAAAATGGACATTTTTTATTTGACAAAAACTCAGAATGAGTGTTGAGATTACCAGACAGATAAGGCCATGGTTCTATGGAGAACTCTGGCATTGCCCTTGTACTCAATAGAGTTAATGGGCTTCTTCTTATGTTGTAATGTGTTATTACATGTAGTTTCCAATGGTGTTTCAGCAGCCAGTGCTACTTCAGCAGCTCTAGAGAGGCTCTTGACCGACCCAATGAAGCTGGCAGCGACTAACATAGGACATCATAGAGAGGACATAGCAATTAATTGAACGCCAAGCAACAACTAATGGGTGCATCCTGCAAGCTAAGGTTAAACTTGTAGCTAAGTTTAATTTGTATATTATAAAATCTCGTTAATGACATGACACTACAATCATGGCACTGATGACATAGCATGGCATGTAGCACTTCCATTTAAATAAGAACCATAATGTCCATAATGTGGTGTGTAATTAGTTGTAGTTATTTGACAGAGCTCATATTGCATTAATTAAGTAATACGATAGATAATTAATGAGTTGACATGGTCAATATGACTCTTGAGTCTTAAGACTGTAAATTAAGGAAGAATTGCTCAATGCAGGGTGTCAGTACAAATAGAAATGGCAATAAACCCCTGAGTGGTAGTAACATTGACCTATTTCCAGCATTACAAAAAATTGCCCTTCTCAATAAAAAAATTAAACAAAAACCATTGTAAGACAAAACACACATCCAGTTTGCTACAACCACAGTAAGGCTCCTCATGGAAACAATAATAAAGGAAAACAGAAGAATGGATAAACCGTTAAACCGATCTCCAATGTGTTTGAGGCATTCTTCGATTTGCCTAATGTACACAACAACCCCTTTCAAACATCTCTGGTGGATTCTTCCAAGGAAACTGATTTAGGAAGTGCCCTAGATCAACAGGACTACTATGAGGACAATAATAAACAGAGACCATGATAACAGAAGCTGGCCTCCCAAGATATTATGGGAACAAAGTGTATCTACCAAAGAATCTGCAATTTCAGTTTAATTCACCATAAGTTGTCCAATTTCAGTTTAATTCACCATAAGTTGTCCAAGACATAGGAAATTGGAGAAGCTCATTTCAATTCTCCTGTGTGTAAGCGGCGGTGTTGTCATTCTCAACGATTGTCAAAGAAATGCCATTTACTAATGCATAAAAACAACTTTCAGTTTCCTTATAAAATTTTCATTTTAACACGTTTCAGTTTCGTTGTAATATTTTCATTTGAAAAAGGCAAGACACAACCAAAATTTTCCGCTCATGTATAAACACTAACAAGAAACATGAAAAGCATCAATATGAACATCGAATTTGAATCTTTAGAGCTAGATATGCATATAGGTTGGAGGTAAAATACATCTGAAATAGATACAGGGTGGGATGTGCACATAGAAGATGTGAACAATGTACGGTTGAAAACATTTCAGCAAATAAAAACCAGTGGAAAACACAATGAACTAAAACTAATAGCAACCGATCCAAAATAATAGGACCTTATAATATGAAAAACACAGTAAGTAAATACTTTTGAAACATTCAGAAGTATTTACTTACGGTCGCCAGTCTGAAAGTCCCTTTAATAGAATAGAAACAAGTTCCAAGCATGATATGAAAATGGGTAATGGGAAACATGCTTTATAGGAAATTAAGATGAAAAAACAAAGTTAACTTAGGTGACCAGTCTGAAACACACTTACATAATAGAAGTAAATCTAGAGTAGGATGTGCAGATGGGTAATGGGTAAGATGCTTTATAGGACCTTAATATGGAAAACATAACAAGTAAATACTTGGTGGCCACTCTGAGAGTAGTTTTAAAATAACATAAGCAAATTCAAAGCGGGATTTGTGGGTGAATAATGGGTAAAATTCTTTAGAGGACCTTTATATGAAAAATGTAGTAAGAAAAATACTAAGATCGCCAGTCTGAGAGGGTTTTACAAAAATAAGGAAATTCCAAGAAGAATGTGCAGAAGGGTAAAGAAAAAAATGCTTTAATGATAGTCATAGGGTAAACTTATGCAGCAGAGACAGAGTCATAGACAAACTCCATAAGATTAGTTCCAGAAAGATAGCACATGGAACATAGGAAAAATAGTTCCAGTGCAAGATAACCATATGAAATGTAACCAAAATGCATTGGGATTAATTTTAGAGCAGAAGATACATATAGATCATGGATAAGTTGCATTACAAATAGTCACAGAGATATATAATTGCATTTAAAATGTTTCCAGCGCCAGATTTACAGTGAGATATAAACTGAATGTATGGAAAACGATTGCAAAACAAGTTATGAATAAGAAATCTAGGAAAAACCCACATCTAAGGAGGATATGCGCATGGGATTTTCGCAAAATGGATGAGAAACAGTGTCAGCCCAAGATGTGCAGTTGGGCCATAGTTAAAATACATCAGACGTGGCTTCAGAAAACAGAGATGCAAATAAGTCACAAGCATAAGGCATTTAAGAGAGTATTGAGCAAGATTTGTAGTTTGGCCATGAGTAAAATGTGAGTAAAATGCATGGGACAGAGCGAAGAGCAAGATTTGTGATTGGGTCAAACAAAAAATGTAGTAATAGACCAGTTTGATCCATCACAGGTAATGAGAAACATAAACAGTCTCACAGCTGAATATCCTTATGGATTTAAGACAAAACACATTCAATAGATACACTTGAGGGCGAAATGCATTAAAAACTATTATCATGTTAAAGAAATCATACGCCATGGAGGAGGACTGGTTATGTAGTAATCTATTCCTGCAAGCTAATCCTTGGCTGGGTGAGGTTGTAATTCATCCACCTTCGGAACTCCACCATCGTCGCCTCCTCCTCCTCCCCCCCTCCACCACCATCACCTCCTCCTCCTCTCCCTGCACCACCACCTCCTCCCCCCGCCATACTTATACCATACTTACAATGCTATAACCAGCTCACAGAATTTCCTCCAGCACTCCCTAATCAAAAGTGGAAACCGCTGCTAGAACCACAACAATAGCATTCCAGCTCCTTTGCGGCCTGATAAACCCAACTGTGTTGGCTTGGATGAATTTTGTGGTATCCTTGGGTATGTGTGAGCCTACTAGTGTTCCCTTACTCCTTGTGGGAATCATGCCCAAGTCGAGGATGGCAGTGTTGCTGAGAGATTGATGAGCACACTGGCCTATGGTTGGGTGGAACGTTGTAGCGACGTAGCTGGTTGCGGGACAAGCTTCTTCATAAGATAAGTATCTATGTGTTGATCTCTACATTTTTATGTGTTTATGAATTAATGAATAGGTCAAATGCTTGATTGGAATGTATTTTTCTTCCGTTGGATGTTAATGGTTTATGCACTTGTGTATGTTTTCACTTCAATGCATTTTATATTACGTTCATGGGGCTAGTTTTCCCATATTAGATAGCAGCATAGTCGCGTCCTCGCTCCGGTAGAGAGGGTAGGCACGTGACACCTTCAACTTTGTTCCCTCCTCCTCCAACAACATTTGCACTCAGGACCATCCTCCACACAATGGATGATCTCCTTCTTTATGATGCTACCCTCCTCTAGGGGCACTAAGAGACAAAAAAAGGATGGCATAGCTTTTTACTACAGATCAGTTAGGACACAACGGACCACCTCTGCGGTCATCCAACCGTAGTAACGTGGCTAGCCTCATCACCCTTCCAGTAGTCGGTCAACAACATCCAGTTCACATTGGAAATTTCCCCCCTCTAGGCGACCACATACTACACATTATAGCTCTTCTTCCAAGTCTTCTAGTTTATCTTTTTGATAGATTACTATTTCAATATTCCTTCATTTGGATTTGGATGTTAAGAAAGACACTTTCAGTGTTTCTAGTGTACCATGACATATTCACCATTTTTGTATCATAGATCCTAGATCTACTTTCTTTGTACTTTTTTCTTTTGTACCAGCTCTCTTGTACTTATCTCTTCGATGTTGGCTCTCCATCTTTGGAGTTTGCTCTTTTCAAATTTTGGGGTTAGAGTCCTCACGTCTTGCTTTATATGGAGTTGTCTTAGCGCTCCCACTTTGTGTTGACATCATGATACCACACGATCCCATTGACCTATTCTTCAAGTCATTTGTTGGACATTAATGAAAGTATCTTATCTTATCTTATCTAGATGTATTGTGTTAGTTCCATTGACCTACTTTGTGGTCAATTGTTGAAAATTAATACTATTATACTATCCTATCTTATCTTACCTCATTACAATGACTACAATCTACTCTTTATTTTAATTTGCATTTACATCAATGTAGTCCACTAATAGTTCAATGATATTCTAGTCATGTGCCTCTCCTATGGTAACATGCTAGCAATGGTACTCAATGGTCATTGGTGATATTCAATAAAACTTATCACGCACTCGATATCATTTCCTTTTCCAAGGAAAAAAGAAAGAAAATGTAGTAAGAAATAAGAAAAATCCATATATGAAGGCCATGAAAAAGGAGAAACCTTTGCTAAACAACTACATAATTGTCGAGAACTTTTCACATTACTCTCACTAAACAAAGGATTTTGCCAAGGAAGATTTATTTGACCTCCATAATTTCTTTAATCTTTCATCCTCCTTGTCAACACACCTAATTGAGAGGATAACACAAATTGAAAAAATATTTGACCTCCATAATTTCTTTAATCTTTCATCCTCCTTGTCAACACACCTAATTGAGAGGACAACACAAATTGGAAAAAAACTATCAGTAACTGCAAGGATTTCATAAACAAGTCTATTGACCTACAAGGGTTCTTTCACCATGCTTACAAATGTTACGTTTGAATTAAAGGATCACCCGAATGTTAAAAAATACCAATGAACTTTTAGGATACCACATGCATCACCTTAACACACTCCTAAGAGGCCAAACAAACTACTCTACCTGCATCTTACTCTAGGGTGAATACACCTGACTGCAGAGTCTTGTCTAAAAATAATTTTGAAGCACACATCAGCTCTACTGCTCAAAAGATCACCCATTCAACTACTACAGCCTACTCTCCAAAGTACCTATAGTTTATATTCGCTTTGTCCATGTTCTTATATTACAACTTATATTACATGAAACAAAGAAGCATTATTGTAATATCTTGATTAGAAAACATAATTAATAACATTTATGCTCTGTGTCTCATGACTGTATCAGAAAGCAGTAGCTATAAAATTTAAAATTTGTTGATAAATTGATTCAGATACTTGAAGAATAACATTTTCCATTTAGTTTTAAAAAATGTGCATGCATCATTGAAAAGAAAGAAACTTAAAACACTTCCAAAAAATATTAACGCAGATGCTTCAAAATCAACCAGCCACAAATGAAACAATAAATATATCACATAATCACATACATTGAGATGATCAAAAGATAAATCCTATGAACATGATAAATCCTTATAATTGAACTTAAATTATAGGTTTTAACAAATCCCCGCTGTAGAAACTGGTCTTGTGAATTCTCTAAAAACGCTTTGGCATATTCCAAATAAAGAAAGACCCCGCTGCAGCCACAGGACAAAATGGAGAGAAACTACCCCAGCAAGGCTGAAGAGACCATGACCTTATTGAATGCATAAAAAACAAAACACGATGTGCATGGGATGAAAGAGTCCATTAGATGTCCCCACCCAGGGTCCAAGTGATAGATAGATTACCATATTCACCAACAACCAGGATGAAACCCTTAGGGATGTGCCTTGTACATACTACACAATTTGCCTTTGGGTGTGCACGGCGAATGACAAACAGTAGCAGCAATCCAAAGAAATAGAAACAAATGTCAAGAAAGATTGAATATAACATCATTGAAAGACACCATGTCAACATTAGCCACTCTAAGGGCCACTTCCTATAAATTGAGTTATGATAAATTCGGGTAAGTAGTGTTTTTGTCTTTTGTTTCCATTTATTTTCCGATTTTGAGCTGGCTAACTCAGGAGTCTAACATAATTCCGTGCTAATTACGCACCCATGTTCTCACAGTGACTTAGTAAGGCTGCATCAGGTCATCCACGCAGCAGGATACCAATGTTAACTTCCAGATTGACTTCACTCATGGGAAAATGCCCTAACAAACACTCTATAACCCAGAAAAAAGGAGATATCCATGAAAAAAAGGCATTAAATCAAAGTACAAAAATTCCTAAATGGGTGATCGAAAAACATACCATTTTCGGAGGAACAGGATCCATCTCAACCAATCTGAGAGACATCTTGGCGATTTCTGAAATGGCATGGTCCCTAGCTCCTGGAGCTTCACTCTCCAGTTCTTCATATGCATCCTGAAATGCTTCTTGCCAGAAACTGCTCAGTTTCAGACGAGGGTTGTGTATGTATATATCCCACATATGACGAACTACCTTCTCCCTAGCCTCTATCTCCAGCCACCCCAACCACAGCGACATCCAGAATCAATTTCAGCCCCAAATTCAACTACATTATGTTTAAATTTACATGACAAAAACTACCAAAAGGATACAACTTCAATGACATTTAATGGAATTTATATGCTACTGTACTCAATACCAATGAAACCCATTCGCTACGGTACCAAGAATTAACTTAAAGCAAAACCCAACAATCGAAATCATGCTACCATTCCTACCGAAGTATATGAATTTTGTTATAGGCATACCCAACAGTTTGAAAGTTCAAGATCCACGAGTCTAAACTTGGTTTGGGCATAGATCTGTGAATAAATATGAAAAATAAAGCAACTCTAACTTACCAAAACATCAAAGTCATCCTGTAATCTTTTGTCAAGCTCGTCACTGAAGAGAATGAGATTTCCAGCAGACCACTTGAGGCTTGCACTGCCTGAGAGCATGGACCAGAATGCTAAAAGGGTGATTATGGCCAATGCCCAAAACTTGTACTTGCCTTTGCCCAAGAGAAAAGCATCCTTCTCTTTTGGCATTTCCCCTTCCTTCATTCTCCTTCCAATTACAGTCAGATAACAAGATAAGTACTTTGTTTTACTGGTCTGGTTTCTAGATCTTCAAACAACAGAGCAACAGGACAAGGCCTACTTGTTGCTGCTGTTTTATATCTAATACAGTGATAGCCTATGTTTTTCCTGGGGTTTCTGGAAAATCTATGCTTTTTAGCTTGGGTATGGATTCTAGTGGTTTATTACATGAACTGCCTCCTCCAAATATCAAGATCAAGATGAACAATGATTGACGGCCAGTGGGCATTGGGCATCAGCCCCCTATAATGACTCTGCCAGGAAAGAAACAAACAAGAAAACTAAGTGTTATACACTGGTTGTTCATGATTTTAACAGCTATTGAAGAAATTTAGACATGAAAACCCTGTTTCCCACCTTAAACAAATACCCCCAAAGCACAAGCAACCAAATGACAGCTTATGAGAAATTGTGACAATAATATTCAAATAATCATCAACAATTGGACTCTATAAACAACCAAACGACAACAAATGGAGGAAAATTTGTGAAAAAACACCCAAATAATCAAAAGCTACTGCATCCTACTAACATAAATATTCAAAAGGCTCTGCAAAAAGAATCTGTTGTGCCAATATCATGGTTGCTAGATAAAAGCTCCACCTAGACCAAAGGTAAACACTAAAGTTATGAAGAAAGAATGAAGGAGGAATTACCAGATGCACAGTGTACTAACAGAACAAATGTCATGACCCTATGATTGCACTGCTTATATTCATCATCGCTGAAAGGGATTTGATTACAGTAAAGATCCAAGGCTTCGGCTTCATTATATCCCCTTGTTCTCTGCGCAATAACAGACCTACAATCCCCTACATTCGCAACATACAGAGTTTTGCCCCTTACGAGCACGGTAATAGCCGTGGTGCCACTCATAGAATCATCAGAGCTGCTCATTAGTAGCCCGAAATGCAGAATGATAGGTTGAGATGGCGTCCATAGATAAAAGCGGCTATTACAAGCACAATAATAGCCATGGTGCCACTCATAGAATCATCAGAGCTGCTCATTAGTAGCCCGAAATGCAGAATGATAGGTTGAGATGGCGTTCGGGTAATTACAGAAGAAATATAAGATCGATACGGATGAACTGTTACAATCACGTATTGATTCCCATGAAAAATTCTCTGATTTGCAAAACCCCAAGAAGATTTTGAAAGCGACAGAGGAAAATTTCAATACTCTCCCGACGCAAATCTTTCATTACCCCCCCCGCTTTGAAGCCACTGGCCGCTGGAAAAGTAGGGCGAAGGCCATCCATGATCTCGCCATCACTGAGATTGTGTTCTTCTACGATTGGCCACAGAGTTTTCTCTAAAGTCTGTCACCTTCCCATACACAGCCTTCGTGCAGGGGAACTTTCCATCCACCGCAGATCAGTTTTGCCCGTTGTGTTCTGAATCGCCATTAGCAGAGTCAATTTATTGGAGAAAACAATCTTGAAACAAAACCCTAATCTGCACCAAACCCTAAGGAGAACACCTTGGTAAACTGCTCATAAGAGAAAGTTGTTTGCAAACCAGAAAGCTAACTCATCAAGAAACAAATTCTTGAGTTGTGATTTCCACTATGTCGCGTGTTGCGCGTGCTATGCTGTGAATTTAAAGGGCGGATGCATGGCTTCCATTTAACGCGTAGCCAAAACTCACGGGTAAACTTGCAGGACAAAGCAGGGCAGTGATCGGAAATATTTACCTCAACCTGAAAACAAGCAAAGGACCAGCAAAACTTTAAAACATGCGAGGGACCAGTGGATCGCGAAGAGGACACGCTGAGGAGCAGGGTTGGCCGAATAGACGATGAAAGGAACAATGTTTTTCTGAAGATGTTTGGAGAGAAAACACCTTACGTCGTAACTAGGGTAGAGTAAGGCCCTAGAAGGTACCCTAGGGCCCTCAATAGTCTCCTAGAGTTCTTGGTCTGGGACCAAGCAGGTTGATGCCATGGCAAAGTCCCTAACATGTGGTTAGGGCCCCTATATGTCTATAGGGTATTTTGGTATGGGACGAGACATTTTCTTGGACACGAGGTCCAAGCATATTCTGCAGGATGAGACAGAGACTTCTTGATCTAGGACAAGCAGATTCTTGGTTTGGGACCAAGCAGTTCCTGCAAGAGCACCCCTGGTCAATTAACCAGGTGAATCTTGGTCAACTTGACCAAGAATGATGTCCTCTCTCCTAATCGGTTATTGCTAGGTTGTTTCTCAAAGGAATGGCCACCCCTTGATGATGTCACTAGCACCTAACCCTTAGGAGCAGTATTGAGGACCAAAGGATCGTAGCATCCAGTTTGGATCTTCCCCTTATACAATGATGATAAAATATATGAAACAATGTACCTTGAGAGAGAGAAAAGATTAAAGTCTCTGGTCTTGTTGGTCCTATAGGTAAAAGGAGTTGTTTGTCCACCATTATGGTTCACCTTGATCTTGTGGGTATGTGGGTTGCCTTCTTGTGACCCCTTTGGTTGACTCATGGTCCTTTATCTTACTTGGTCCTAGCACTCTTATTGTGTGTACCTTTGTTATGAAGACTCTTACCTTATTAATTTTATTTTTTACTATTGGTACACTAACCTAAGTTATTTACTTTATGGTTTTATTATAAGACCATTGGAAATGTTTATGGTCTTATTATAAGACCATTGGAAATGTTTATGGTCTTATTATAAAACCATTGGACCATTTACTTTAGGGTTTTAGACCATTGGACCATTCATTTTATTTATGTCTTTTATTTGGACCTTTGATATACTATCTTAAGTCCTTTTATTTTATAAAATCTTTGGACCACTTTTTATTAGACCTTTGGACCATTGTTTATGATTTTATTTTTGGACCATTTTATTTATGTTTATTATTGGACCTTTGGTACCCTATGTTAAGAAGTATCAAGATTATAAATTAAAGGTTTAATTTAAACCAATGTTCCCCCAAGGTTCCGGGACAGCGGGACACGGGTTCGGGGAGACGTACATTCGGGACGTGTGGAGACCACCCCCAAATTTTAGAGAAATTCAACGGGGACGGTGAGACGCGATAGTCATAAAAAATTTAAAAATATGAAAAATATAAATCCCAACAATAACAAACATTCATCATTTTGGAATCTGCAATCATGCAATGTAAATGCAAAATTCAAAGTTCAAACACATTACAGGATTCATCAAAATTATCATTATATTAATAATAATTTATAAATATATTATATATAGTGTTCCACGGGGACGCGTCCCGTAGGGTCGGGGATGTGTTTCCACGTTTCCTGCGTCCCGAGGACTTGGGGACTCCCGGCGAAACGTTTCTCCCTGCACCATGGCCATGAGAATTTTTTTTTGAACGTTTGCCCATTATTTTCACTTTTTACAATTCCTACTTGGTACTACTTTGAAAATAAATCAATATATTTAGTATTTACACTGCATAATCGTTAATATACATCAAATAAATTATCATTTTTGATATTTTATTTTATTTTTATAATTTTAGAGACGTCCCCACCTCCCCCCCCAAATATCCCTAAATTTGGGGGTGGTCTCCACGCATCCCGAATGTGCGTTTCCCCACTCCCGCATCCCCCCGTCTCGGGAACTTGGGGGAACATTGATTATATATCAATATGAGTCTATGATTAACATGCACATCATATTTGATAATATTCAGATTTGACTTTTAAGTGATTGAAAAAATAAATCAATGATACTAGATAGTATGATACTGTATTTGTTTCACGACCATTGATAGTTTAGAATTATATAATATACTTTAGGCTAGACATTGTAAATTAGATTTAGTTTTTAATATTTTTGTTTATTTTTTAAATTTTAAATTTTATTATTATTTAGTTTTTAATATTTTTTATGTTTCAAATTTAAAATTTTAATATATAAGTTTATAAATTTATAAATAATAAAATTTTAAGTTTTATTAAATGGTTTTAATTTTTTTAAATTAAGAAAAATAATAATTTCGGAGTTTTGAGGAAGTTTCAAAGTTTCGGGGTGAGACGCCCACAAGTCTCGGTGAAGTTTCGAAGTTTCGATCGGGACGCTAGGAAGTCCCCCCAAGTTTCGCCGCCCACTGAAATGTTTCGGTTCGCCTCTTGCCAAGTTTTTCCAAAAGGGGGACGTCCCGAAACGTTTCGGATGGATTTTCGGAGTCCCCGAGACGTGAGAAACACCGAAACGCGCCCCCGACCCTCCAGGACACATCCCCATGTAACACTGATTTAAAGATGATATATGTATCTAATTCCTTGTCTAACTACTCCGCGTGCTTAGCGTGACTGAGTTCCTTCAACGTGACCCATATGCACTAGCATGAACCCTTGATTGTTTTCTCCTTCTGCATGACTAGTTCCTCGGCATGATTGCTTCCTCTGTGTCTGTATCTCCATGTGACTGCATTTCCAGCATGACCGCTCTCTACGTAACTATGTTTTTCCTCCCCGCATAACTGTGGTTTTCCTCCCAACGTAACTGTGTTTTTCCTCCTTGCATGACTGTGTTCCTCTTCTCCTGCGTGATTGTGTTCCTCTTCCCCCGCATGACTGTGTGAGTTCTAGCAGTGTGACTGTAACCTCCACCAGCAGCATCATTGTAACCTCCACCTTCAGCATGTTTGTGTGTTTCACTACTCAACTTCCCTCAGCGTGATCTATCTTCTCCACTCAGCGTGATCTTGTTCAGCATGACTGTGTCTGTCCATACTAACCTTCAATGTCCCTGCAGCATGATTGTGTGTCTCTACCCAGTATAACTAAGTGTCTCTTGTGCAGCATGATTTTGTCTCTAGCCAGTATGACTGAGTGTCTCTTGTGCAACATGATTGTGTGTCTCTGCCCAGTATAATTGAGTGACTCTTATGCAGCATGACTGTGTGTCTTTTCCCAGTATGACTAAGTGTCTCTTGTGCAGTTTGACTGTGTATCTCTACCCAGTATGACTGAGTGTCTCTTGTTCAGCATGACTGTGTGTCTATGCCCAGTATGACTGAGTGTCTCTTGTGCTGCATGACTATGTGTCTTTAGCTTGACTGTATCTCTCTGTGTATGTGCTGCTAAGCCTGAGTAATTGCTTGAAGTTTCTCTTTCTATTGACTAAGAGGTCTGTATCATTCTACTTTAACCCTCTCTCTCAAGGTATGTCATTTGTTCACCCAGTTGATTTGTCCCTTCGATGACAAGAGCAAAAATTAAAGTATCTGAGCATAAGGTTGATTCAAAATAATGGTTATGATTCTTTAGTGTTGTTATCTCATGTACATTATTTATTATTGTGTTACTGTACATGGCATTTGGTGAATCATCTCAAGGACCAACTTTAACGCAGTGACCAATGGAGTGTTAAAGTTGAAAGAGATGAAAATTATGGTTTAATTTTTCTTGCAGTTTAAATTGATTGGCGCAGTATTATTCTGGATCTTGTTTTATATTTTTGTTCATGCATCAAAGTTTATTTCTTATGTTAAAACTATCCTAACCCTAAAAATTAAACAATATTATGTAGCATATACTTTCATATTCCTTCTATCTATTGATATGTATCAGCGATTGCTGATTTGTATTAACAAGGTGAAACCATTTCCTAAAAAATGAACTCAAAGTTGTGTAAAATTATAAGTTGTTAGACATTGAAGGCCCTAGGGCATGAGGAAGACCTTGCAGCCACTTGCATGGTGGCATGATGGCACCAAGATGACGGCATGGCTTATGGTGACCTAAGTTGTTTGTGGACAAAGGAGGAGCATACCCTAAGACCTTGAAGATTTTGACAAAACCCACCTTGAAGATGATGACAACGTTTGATGAAGCCCTATATGATGCCAACTTCATTGAAATCCTCAACAATATAATGATGCCCTTATCACTTGCGGTGAATTTGAATATATGGTGACCTTGAAGACAAACCCTTGAAGATGATGTGATAAAGAACATGATGGCACCCACACACATAGGGTGACACTTGCTTGCATGCCCTATGGCACACATGCCTTGATCTTGAGGGTATGCACATGGTGAAGATGATGTGGCAAAGAAGTGTTGAAATAAAAAAAATTATTGATAAATGGAATGTGTTACATCATATGTGGACAAGTCAAATAACAAATAAAATAATTAAAAGTTAAATTAAAAGTTAAAAATACAAAATAAAAACTCACACTTACCTTGTTGACCTAAGTCTTCCCTATTTTAATGAAGTGGACAAACTTGAATGTGTATAAAAACACATCCTCACACTCCATTTGAATGAACCAACGAATGAGAGTGTAGTAGGGCTTGTGGACTGTGGAAATTCGGGTAGCAACAGAGGTCAAATTGCAGACCCGAATTTACAAAGAAGATTTTTTTGGTTTTGAATTTTTACCAAATTTTGATGGCAGTCCAATTCTTGGACGTGCTTGGGTTTGATTGATTGGTTTTCTTACCAGCATTAGCATAAAAAATCCAAGGATAAACTCTTCCAACAAACATCCAACAAATGTGAAGAAGTGACCTCACTGAGGAGCAGTCCCGAAATTATTGCAGCAACAGCAGACCCAAAATAGCAGAGAAGCATAACAATCTCGAATTCTTGTATTGGAAACCCTCGACAGTCAACCCTGGTTTTGCTTAGGGTTTTTACCATCCCAGTACCGAGTTTTTCACAGCCCTAATAATGCACCAGTCAAGGTTTTTACCAGTCAAAGTAGACAACATACAGTCCACTAATTGTTGACGAAGGTTATATACAAAGTGCAAGTCTAATATGTTTGAGTGATGTGCAAACAGTGAAGTACACAATATAGTATTGAAGTGTGTAGCATGCACCTAAAAGCACACACACTCTTATGATGAGGTAAATATACATGGTTGTGATCTTCTACAGTGAAGGTATGTATGCTATCCTACAAACTGTGACCATACCCTAGACCTATTGATGATGATGATTTGTACTTAACACATAGTCAAGACCTGAAAGTGATTTACAGTAGTGAAGAATGCAATGATGCATGAACTATTATATATATAGTACCTCCAATGTACCCAAGTATCCTTTTTCAAAAAGTGGCGTCCCCGTCCCCGTACCCACGTTTCCTGGCAACTTAGCATATAGGTCTATATTTAGATTTTTCACCAGTGCGAAGTCTTTGTTTAAAATTTATATATTTCTCATTCTATTTCCCGTATGAACTTCCTCCTCTTCCTTTTTATGCATCCTGTGAGCAATCAGTTTTGAGAATTGTATAAACCAACCAACTATATTAGTCATTTGAACATATAAAATTAGGGCTTTAATTGTAATGTTTTTTTAATCATTTATCAATGTCAAAAGAATATTGCCTATTGTACTGACATTTTGAAACCAACCCGCCTAACAAATATTTCAATTCAAATGATCAAACTAAATCAAGCACAATAATTAATAAGAAAACTTTTCTAATGTCTGCTTTCTTACTACAGTTGCCCTCCTTGCACGTATGTTGCAACTATCATTTTTTGCCTAAAGTTAGATTACTACAATGCTTTGTTGCACCAAACACTTTTGTTGTGGCTTAGTAAAAGCTCTGTTGACTCTCTACTTTTGGGCTCCCACTTTGTATTGTTATCATGATACCGCACAATCCCATTGACCTACTTATGTGGTTATTTGTTGGACATTAATATAATTATCTTAACTTATCTTTCAATAATTCTTACTTTTATGACAACCACTTGTCTAGCTTGACAAATCTGACTACCTGCAAGCTTAGGTTGGCATAAACAACCTATTTCCATTCAAATTAGCAAGAAAGACACTAACATATAGAGAATAGAAGTCATAAGTTTTCAAAAGTAAAATACGACACTCAACTAAGTTCTTGGCATAATTATGATTTGTTCCTGTATGAACTTCTATCTCGCTGAACAACAACTGAAACTGAACAAGCAATGTTATTTCAAACTAAAAGGACATGCCAACAAACTGAACTGATACATGATATAATATTCAAATAAAATCTCCTAAAACAAAAATGGGCATATGCAAAAAAGAAATACAATAACCTTCCATCTAAAGATGGCCTTCTATGTCAAGCACTTCATGGATATGAGGGGCGGGCTAATTGTTAAGCTACATTACACACTCCACATTAGGTGCACACTATTTCCCTGATTCAAATCAAGGAGGGCTCTCATAGACTTAGGGTGGAGACAGATCACTAGATTGACCAACTGACAGGATCCACCAAGTATGTCATCTTCAATAAGTTAAGATCGAGAGCACTTCATCTTCCGCTACCCTATTTACTACGAGATTCAAGGACAGTTCCACTGCCTTTTCAGTGAGTTTCTAGTCAAGGAGCTTCAAAATCTTTCCAGTTTCTTCAAGTTCCCCAACTATAGATGTTTTTCCTTATACTTGCATGAGGCCCTTCAACTCCACTCTCTTATCCTTCAGCCACATCCACATCCTGGACCAACTTCCACTTAGCAGATCATTAGTCTTCTTTTTTCACGGTGCTCCCATCTACTAAGGGCACCAAGAGGCAGACAGATAGCAATTATCTTTCCAACCCCAGATTTGTATGGACCTGAAGGACCACCTCCACTTCTGCAAGACCCTAGCAGTATTGCCAAGCCTGGTCCGATACCAGCAGTCAGTTGATATCATCCAAATCACAATGATGGGTCCCCTCCTCTAGGCAGCAGCACATTACACAGTCCAACTCTTCTTCTAGTTTTTCCTCCAAACAGACGTGTATGGTGAGATTCCTCCATTCATACTCAAACGTTAGGAGAGATTGTTCCAACGGACCATGATAGGCTTGTACCATTTGTATTGTGTCTAGATCCATTTTCTCGGCAGATCTCCCTCTCGGATCGACTCTCCATCTTAGGAGTTGGCCTTTCAGGATTTAAATTAGATTCATACTTGAATTTTTACATATTGTTTTTCATAAAAGTCCTTTTAGTGCTCCCATGTTGTATGGACATCATTTTGTACCCAACAATCCCTTTGACCTACTTAAGCAGTCATTCATTGGACATTAATAAGATTATCTTATCTTAATTTTACTGTACACGATAGTCAACCCAAAAATTCTTATGTAAAGTGACCTTATCAAACTAACCAGACCACTAGCCAAATTTCTAATGATAGTTAGTCCACTGTCATGACAATCACATTGGTTCTATTCATGTTTGAAGATTTGAGTAGATACATGGGAGTGAAAAAGGTGGCATGAATCAGAAAGTCCTAATAAACTGCAATTAGCCTCACTTCTCATTAAGATCATTTTTATCAAAATACCCAAGAAAAGATATGCCTGTAGCTGTTAGAACTCAAAGCCGTCGATAAATTAATGATGATATGTAAAAAAAATAAAGACAATGACTTAATGAAGATATACATACCTACAATAAAGTAAGAGACCAGTACTAAGAACAAAAAACAAATAAATAAAGATAAGGAACAGCGGGGAACATGATAAAGGGAAGAACTGAAACGACCCAACAGAGTTGCAGAGATAGCTCCCCTTAAAGTTCATTGAAAAATGTCTTGTAGCAATCATGTCTGATGAGAAAAACATAAGAAAGGAAAAAAAACTTCAATGCGACAATAAGAACATGAAAGAAAATAATTCCCAAAATGACCACATATTTACTAAATAGTTGTTGGTCCCACCTATCTCATGTCACTTTCATATTTTGAAGAAATTGTAGGCGTTCAAATTCTTGATCACAGTGGACACTTAACTCTGTATAAGTGATAGGAAGCAGAATATGTCTACAGCAATAGTTTTTTGACAGTTAGAGTGAGTTTACACTTCTACTGTGACCAGAAACTCCTCCAAATATTTGTGGAGCAAAGCATGCCAGAAGAATCACATAGGAAGAGCCAACCCAGAGGAATCTAAATAATAGTGGCATAGAACAACATACTTGACTTCTACCAAAGAATAGATTGATCAAACATCTTCAACTTAAGGCGAATCCTGCAGAATCTACTTAAGCTCAATTTCTGATGTAAGAAGCAGCTTGAAAAATAAAGTCATTAAAGGAAAATCAACTAATTTTATTACAACCATATTTTGTAGATCCAAGAATGATGAAGGCCTATTTGCATACATGGAAAAAGGTCTAAATTTTTCCCTCCTTGCCCATTATCAAATTACCCCCTTATAATAGACAAGTGTAAGCATGTTAGAATATTCATCCCCCCTTGTTGGAGTGGATTGGGATTGTAGGTTGGAATTGTTCTGATCTGCTAAGAATTGATTGTATCCATTGTTCCAAATTCATTATCATGATTCATAACTGATGTGAAAAAGATAAACTCCGGAACTGAGAATGCTTCAATATTTTTTTGTCAATGCAGAACTGCTTCACAAGTGAGGCAAAAAATACATAAGCACACATCAAAAAATAGCTAGAAGATACTTACTCCACTAGGTCACCCAACTGACATATAATGCCAACCAAACCTGCCATCACCACTCCTTCCAGCAAGGCCCCAGGATCATCCTTGCCTGCTGACTTGTACAAATCTGGATTTGCAAGACTGTATTCATTTCTAATTTCATACCTCACCAGAGGCAAGGCACTTTCTTCTTAATACTCTAAAATGTGGCTACTCTATCTGAAGCATCCCGGTATCATCACTTCATCCATCGATCACCCCAATCAAAAGCAAGTAAGCCGCTCTCCATTGATTGTGAGGAGGCAAAGTGCACTGGATAGAAAATGAAATTTGCAATGTCAGCATGAAAATGTCAGTTGAGCTAAAAGATGCTAGTAGTTTGATCCATGTAGTATTTTCATAAAAGTTTGCACAACAGAATCAGTTGAACTGACAACCAATAAAAAGGACTAATCCACGATCCCCATTGCTGTACTAAGAAAAGCAAGATTAAACTTGACATGTCAACATAAAGAGTGTGTTAAGTCCTGTCAATCTTGAGATGTCAATATTTCTGAATTATGTTGACAACAACCAGAGCCTGTTAAGCCCTGCCAAGAAGCTTAAGCTTTGTTTTTAACCAGAAGATAATGCCATGATAGTTATTTATTGAGACATTTTAATCGAATTATAGCCATTGCAGAATTCTGACCAAAGAGGTTTAGGATCCAGGATGCAGAGGTCCACTGTCAACCCACCTGCCTTTGGCTTCCTAGCTACTTAAGCTTAATCTATCCCTATTGATGTATTTCTATATAAAACTGGTCAGAATTGAAATTTGGCAACCGGGGCCTTGGTTCACTGGTGAGATTGTTTAAGCCACATGTCGGCATTCCATTCTCAATGTGGTCTGCCACCCAAATGACATGCCAAAAAGGGATGAAACCAAAAGTATTGGGTGACGTTAGCAGAATAGACCCTCAAGCCTAGCCCCTAAATGAAAGGAAGTCTGTGTTGTTTAATAAATTGCATCCCCCAACGTCGGGTTATGTTCTCGAAGCAACTTCAAGAAGAAAAAAATAGATAAATTGATGTTTTCCTTGTTCTTAGAGTCGTAGATCTAATATCACAGCCACTGCCACTAAAATTATAGTAGAAAATGTTTTCTTAAGCATTTGTCGGATCGTAGCTCATCAAAAACCTGGTAATTTATAACTTGACTAATCATTAACCAAATTATCTAAGCTATTACCTCCATTTTAGCCCAAAATGTCTCCCAATACCGGAAGAAAATGCTTCTCTTGATTTGCTAGATATGTCGCGCTATTTAATTAATGTTATGTTTAAACTTTAAACCCTTTGCATTCAACGGAGCATGGTCACAGATTCAAATCCCCTCAAGGCATAAGCATAAACACCCAAAAACACCAAAATAATTAAATCTATAAATAGCTCACCAACAAGTGTAATACATTTGTAGTGCGCAAAAGCCCAAATCCGAAATTTTCAAAAAGTACTCTGAGACACTGCCTTTGCACCGATTTTGTTGGAGGGTTCAATTATATGCCCTCGTTGTAGCTGAAATTCCGCTAAAATGGCTCGAAGGCGCTGAGCTTCGACTGGTCCAAGGTTCGAAGCCAGTTAACATCTCGTCCTAAATCTTCAAAAACTTTCCATCCCAATCAGCAGACTCCTGTAGCTCAATCCTCGGGCGTTGGAGCTGATCCGGAGCTCGTTTTGTTGAATGAAAATGTGGGGTCGAAGTGAGGATTGTGAGAGAGCTCTGCAAGGTCGAAACGTGTAGTTTAATCTCTCAGTTGTTGCGAAGGACGAAATCGCAGTTACTGCAAAGTGGTCTATTCCCACAAGCTGGTTATCCTGGTTAGCTGTTGTGAATTAATTATTAAGTAGAATAAATACAAGTGCGGTTCTGACAAACTCAACACTCACGGCAAAACCCATGAACAATGAAAAATGAAACTTGCAGGCGAAATGGGCAATTCTAACAAACTCAACAGTCACGACAAAGCCCAGGAACACTGAAACTTGCAGGACAGAACAGGGCAGCCACCGAAAACTTGCAGGACAGAGCAGGGCAGTTGAACTTTAAAACACGCGGAGGACCAGCCAATCGAGAAGAGGACACGCGGAGGACCACCGGATCGCGAAGAGGACACGCGGAGGACCACCGGATCGCAAAGAGGACACGCGGAAGAGCAGGGTTGGCCGCCTAGACGACGAATGCTACAGTTCTTTTCCGAACTTGTTCGGAGAAAAACGCCTTACGGCGTAAAAATATTATTGAAGATTACATTTATATCATATTGAAATACATTCATTGCAAGAATTGACCACAGTTTCCACGTTCTTATTTCCCAACAAATCACTCATCACAATTATATTTTAACATTTATACATTGATATTATAAGCACCACTTATGCTTTTCTTTTCATGGGAAGATATCAACTCTTCATTAGTCAAGTGACATGGTGAGCCCAAAAAATAGATACCGGGTCAACAACCCCACTGTTTTTCACCAATATACTACATATGTCATGCATTGAGATTATAAATTTATATCATATTTTTATTATTTAGTTTATGGATTGATATTATAAATAACTGTTTTTCACCAATATACTACATATGTCATGCATTGAGATTATAAATTTATATCATATTTTTATTATTTAGTTTATGGGTTGATATTATAAATATTAGATAATGATGGTGGTTATTAATATTTATTGAAATTAATATTGATATATATTTACTTTTAAAAAGTAAGAATTCAGTTGTTTTTTAAAAAAAAATTAATAAAAACATATTAAATCATTCTAGTTATTAATGGATATTTATCATATAGAATTATGGTTTCTTGTATATAAAAAATTAAATATTTTTAGTGACTTACAAATAATATGAAAAGTGATAGAGATTAGGAACATGCTAAAGTGATAGAGAATAGGAACATGCTTCTTCAATGTGTATTTGATTCACATTAATACAGTTTCATTCTAGCTTGGAGCTTCATCCTTATATTATCATCTAATGACGAAGCACGGTTCAATTATGGCATAATATCTTAATGAGTTCAATACCTTTATCAATAAATTAAATTGTTTTTGGTTGGTGTAAAGGTGGAGAATGACAACAAATAAATAATTTTATTATGCTTCCTTCTAGATAATTGGGATCATTTGGTAAAAGTGTAAAAGTCTAAAATTTGATCATGTGGTAGCTATGAGCAATGGATCTAGAAGCTAAAACACTTACCATAAAGTGAGAATTCTGGTGAAGAAGAGGCAAAAGAATTATATGAATATCATAGTCATTAAATAAAAAGGAATACAGTTACAAAGCTCATCAAAGATGAGATGAACTATAGAATGTGCATTAGAATGCAGATAATGGTCCTCCAAGAGCCAATGCACCTTAGCTAGGATTAACTAAGGAAACGCTCTAGTGAATGCACCCTACATGCATGATATAGAGAGATTCTTCCCTTCCATGGCCATGTGTGCCCTCACATGGAAATTAACCGAGCTTAGACTAGCCAAGTGGTGTCAACTAGGTCACAACGATCACATGAGACTAGTTAACTGAGCGTGTATGTGATAGACTAGTTAAGTCCTAAGTAAGGAAAGTTTATCTAAGGATGTATGTGTCAAACCAGTTCACTTCTCCATAACATGCAAGAGAGGCACACTTAGCAAGAGTCAATTGTGGGTCATCATGCATGAAAAGTGCACTAATATTCCTTAGGAAAGTAGAGAAGGGCACCTTTCTTCCCTAAACTAGTGGAAGAGGACCTACATGAGGTCCTGAAATGTAGGGAAAGAGGATAAAGTGACCCCAAATGAGTTTTTGTACACCAACACCCTTCCTTAAGCCTAACTTAAATGACTATGATGCACAAAACAACGGGTCCTGGAAATTGTAGCCATGTTAGGTACCCAAGCACAATAAACAAATTTCTAACAAATGACGAAAGAAGGAAATCCTTGTGGGAAAATCGCTCCTAAGAAATAGCGAATGAGTAGACTAGGTATCATTCTCTGAAGATGAATTCACTCCTAGGTAAGCTCGTAATTCTATGAACTTATCTTTTATGAATCAATGATTTGGTCCTAAATCATCCCTCTCATATAGTGCATGTGGATCTCAATGTGTTTGTTCCTCTGTCATTGAATCGACTCTTTGAAGATATGGATAGTACTTTGGTTCTCACAAATATGTCAATAGGATGGTGAAACTGAATCCTAAACTCATTGAGAATGTGTTACAACCAACTAGCTTGTGTTTTTCATTCAATGCACCTCTCTACTTTGCTTCTACTATCAATACAGCAATGGTTTCTTGTTTCTTGCTTGTCCAACAACTATTTATTATTTCTTACTTGTCCAACAACTATTTCTTGTTTCTTGCTTGTCCAAAAATATGTATTGTGAAAAGTGGCATGTCGACACAGAAGACAACTTGATCAAGAAGGAAACAAGTTGGGGCATCACCAAGTTTAAGGAATCCCAACGAGTGGACACATATCTTGAACTAGAAAGAGTATAAATAAGCAAGAGATAGATGTGTTGAAGTAAGCTTGAAGAATGAAGACTTGAAGATAATCAATTTTAGGAAATCTTCATAATTCTTGGGGTATTAATGGCTCATTGATCGCAGAAGAAGTACATGCATAGCAAAGCCGAATTACGTAGATCAATAGAAGATGAATAGAAAGAAGAGAACAAAGTAGAAGATTATCTTGATACAGGATGTGTGAAGTTTTAACTCTATAAATAACATAGACCACAAAGCTACATAAGTAACTGAGTTCGAAACAATGGAAAAACGAAGAAACACATATCACAGAATATGGAAGTAACTCAATGTTTGTAGTTATTTGAAGATTGTGTAAATTGCATATATTATCACACATTGCATATAAGGAAAATGAGTGTCTTGGCATAGATATTCTAAGGTAATATGCATTCCAAAAGAGCTACACCAGTTTCATTTTGTAGATAAGATAAAGTGCATATTTCATTTAGTTTGATACACAACTATTTCTTATAAGGGAGGAAGGAAGGGGAAACTAAGAGGGAGTTGGAGCTTCCTTCTAGTAGGTGCTAGTAAAACGTATTAGGGAGGAAATAAGGGGAAAGGAAGATGGTGTTGGAGCTTACTTTCAGAAGGAACTGGTAAAAATTCTTAGGGAGGAAAGACAGGGAAAGGAAGAGGGAGTTGAAGCTTCCTTCCAATTGCAACTGGTAAAACAAACAGGGATTTGGTGCTTCCTTCAAGTGGTATCTGGTAAAACAATCACGGGGTTGGAGCCTCCTTCCAGTCAAATCTAGTAAACACATTTGAGATTTATTGCTTTCATTCAATCATAGTTGAAGAAACAATTGGATATCACAATCTTCCACGGGTTGGTGTCTTTACAGGCCAGTGCCTATAATCAGTAGGTTGTTTCTTGTGGATTAGGTTGGCACCTAGAATGAGTTGGTGCTCATGTTTGGAGCTTGTTCTCTCCCACTGATGTAATAATTCCTTATGTGTGTATATATATATATATATATATATATATATATATATATATATTATTTAGTTTTTTGTGCACAACTATGTATACTACGGTTTCACCTAAAAAGTTTTAAGTGGTGAAAATTGTTTAATTGTGAAATAAATTGAAATATGCACTATATATTGATTCATATCCCCTCTTAGTATGTAAAATAAATTAAACAATAGGTATCATAGTAGGTGTCTTCAGTTACAACTTAACATCCGGGAGATAAATCCAACACGGGTATGGATAAGCAGGAAGGATTGTCTACCAACAGAGCACCATGGTTTGATGGGTCGAATTCTACTTTTTTGGAAGATAAGAATGGAAGTGTATTTAAAATATCTTGGAATGGACATCTATAAGTCAACAGAGAATTGATACAAATTTTGGAAAGTAACTTTAGGTGAATAAGATGAAACTGATGAAAATGATCACATAATTCATAGAATTTTGTTAGTTGAGCCAAATGATAGAATACAATATGAATGTCATGCAAAGGAAAAAAATGTAATACTCTGTGGACTTGTAGATGTTGAATTCATGAAGGTCATGCAATACAATACAACAAATGAAATTTGGGAGAAGTCGAAGAGCATCTATGAAGGGGATGAAGAGGTCAAAAGGCCAAATTACAGACCTTTTCTGCATAGTTCAAAATGTTACAAATGAAAGTAGAGGAAGACATTGTAGCCTATTTCCTTTGTGAATTCCATCAAGGGATTTGGAGAAACCATTGAAGAATATTAGATTGTGTATAAAATATTGAGAACCCTACCTCCATGGTTCAACTCAAAGGTATCGGTTTTAAATGATAGAACTAATTTGGGCAAGTTGACAAAATATGAGTTGCATGGACTTATCACAGCCTTTGAAATTAGGATAAAAATGGATAATGTCCCTAGAAAAGAAGCTTCCTTTAAGGTCACAATAAAACTTAGAAGCAGTAATCATGAGTGTAAGAACTCATCCGACATGTCTAATGAAGAAGAAGCCAATTTTGTGATAAAGTTAAAAATAGGGCATGACAAGTATAAAGGGAATTTTCCTTTCAAATGCTTCAAATGTGGAAGAAACTTTTCCTCCAAATGTACATATGAGGAAAGAAAGGAAAGTGAGAGTGAAGAACAATTGGACTACCAAAAAAGGGGAACAAGTATCAACAAAGCAAAGTTGGGAGAAAGAAGAAATTTCCCAAGCAGAGGAAGAGTATTTACACTAAGTAGGATAGTGATTTATATGAGGAAGAGGATAGTCATGATGGCTCAAGAGAAGTATTGTTTGTGGCACTGATTCAAGATGAAGACTCGAAGGATGGAAACAAATTTTCAATCAAAGGAACTTGTGAAAGCACATCCAAGCCAACAAGAAAGTGGACTTACAATGGGATCTATATGTCTTCTCCAAAATCTGAAACAAAAGAAAGATCAAGCTACATAGAAGAATATTCCAAATCAAGGAATAATATAACAAAAAAATGTCCCTATAATGGAATCTATTTACCATCTTCAAACGATGAAGTGAAAAAAGATTCAAATAGCATACAAGAGAACTCAAAGTATGAAGATGAGGAGAGTGTAGAGATCAATTGGGAAGGTGAGCTAGTTAGTGCAATGGAAGAATTAAAGAAGTCAAGAAGAAGTAATAAGGCACTAAAAGACAAATTGGAAAACTAATATGAGAAACTCAAGCACACCAAGGACATGCAAGACATACTATAAAGACGAATAAATGACAAAGAAAAAGATCTTAGAAAATAGTTGGACTACGCAAAAGATAAGATCAAGGAACTTGAAGAGAATAAGGTTGTAGTGGAAGAATCTCCGAAGGAACCAAAAGAAAATAATGAATTATTGATGTAACTACTGGATCAAAAATAAATAGATGTTTCACATATGAGAACTGAGATAATTTGCGCAAGTTGAAGTAGAATCGAACCATGTATAGATGCAAATATTGAAGCTGAATTCAATAACAACTTAGCTAGAATGCTTATTATCTCGTGTTTAATTTGGAGTGTACTTTCTTTAATATTATAAATATACACCTTACAACTACTTTCTGTTGTACATTTTCAGATTTGCAAATGAATCTAGCATTTTAAGATGCATAAAAATAGTTGCACTATTACCTGAAAAAAATGTACAGGATGTGGCATTAAGATGGAGAAGGATTTTAGTGAGTGATTTTTGTTTAATTTTTCCCATACCCACTCAAATACATTGTTTAAACAAATTTATAGGATTTTTCTTATGTCATATCTCTTTCATAACAACAAATAATCAGGGGAAGCATTGATGCATTCTTAAATACTCTAAACTGTTTTCTTTTTTAATTTCTCCCTTCTTTCATATATGTAACTTACTCTCTATATGTCATTTTTAGTTTACCTAATTTACCCTCTCTATTCATTTTTTCACTTCTATCTAAGAATGATGTTGATAAGCCAAAAGTGTATCATGATGTGTTCCAAAACCTTTTGTATGCAAAAGAATAAATTTGCACTTGTAGGAAAATAAAATGCATAGAAGTTTCTTCTTGTTCTTGTTTTTACTTTAGAATATAATAAAATTTATTGTTATAAGTGACAAATTGTAAGTCAAATGATGTCAAGATGGTTGCGTCCAAGTGGTTAAATCAATGTATTTTTAGTGCTCTACCTATATTAAAAACTCCTTGAAAGTATGTAGCTATGTTAATGTGGACAATTGAGTTATAACTATTTCATTTGAGAATCTGTGGAAATTGTGATGACCTTTACTATAAGGCTTTTACATGCATATACATAGAAAACTTGTATAGAGAGAGAGGAAGCCATGTTCTCACATTAACATGGAGAATTAGTTAACTATTGCATCTGAGATTGGGTGGAAATTGTGATGAACTTTATTACAAGATTTGTACATGCACATACATAGAAAACTTGTAGATAAGATAAGATAATTTTATTAATGTCCAACAAATGACCACAAAAGCAGGTCAATGGGACTTTTTGGTAACATGATGTTAATATGAAGTGGGTGCACTAAGGTGGCTCCTAAATAAACTTAAAGAAAGATGTGAAACTCTATCCTAAAGCAAAAAATAATTAGCTCCAGAGATGGAGATCCAAACCAGAAGAGATACGTACATAGAGAGATGATACAAAGAAATATGTACAAAGACTGTGGGTCTTGAAAAATAGATTGTTGATGTTCAACTGCAATACTGTTAATAGTGTGGGTGCTTCTTGATGGTGTGGCCTTTGTGGAAGCAATAATTCTTTCCACTAGAAGGATAAAATTTATATAAAATACTTGTTAGTTCTCTTGACTCTTGACGAATTTTGGATGATCCTTATTGTTCTACTTTCATGGTCTCACCTGGATTCTAATACCCTACAAAGAAGCTCCCCTTTCCCTCAATTCCTCTTTGATCTTCAATACCTCTTCTACTTAGTTCTTGGTGGTTTCTTTTGTTTAGTGTTTCATATGTCCATAACTTTGTATGTTGGCTAGAACTTGGAGGTGATCTCATTTAGAATACAAACAAAAATTTCATTCATTTCCTTGGCTAAAGAAAAAAAAATTTCTAGGGCCTCATGACATCGAGGCTAAGTTGTGTGAAACATGGAAATGTGTGTGGAATTGAAAGGTTATCGCCAAAATTTTTAGGAAATAAGGAAATGGCATATTTAAAACACACACACACACACACACATATTAGAAAATATCAAATAATCTTGAAATAACAGACTTAAATGATCAAGAAAATTAGAATGATAGGCATCACAACAACAATTAATAGAAAACTCATGTATATATTAACTCCCATAGATGATCACATTACAAAAAATTTAAAATGAGCCTTATATATTAGGTTATATATTCCAAAAGACGTTGTGGGTTGGCTCTCATATTCATCAACCTCATAATCATCTAGACCAAGGAAAAAAAAAAACTAGAATTGTATACTAGGCAGTAGGAAAATGGTGAGCAAGTTGGGTTCTCCTTTAGTTTATCCTTTGAGCATCATTAGGTTCCTTTTCATACACAACCTTTCCTGTGATAAGGTTGTTTTCTCACAACCACCAATACCATTACTCTCTTCATACAACAAATGTTCACTCACTCTATTGCAAAAGCTTTTGTAGGACACTTCTTGCAAAGAATGCACTCCCATACACAAATTTCCCCTTGCTTTG
Organism: Pseudotsuga menziesii; assembly: GCA_001517045.1. NCBI lineage: Eukaryota > Viridiplantae > Streptophyta > Pinopsida > Pinales > Pinaceae > Pseudotsuga > Pseudotsuga menziesii. Next base: position 33,898 of record LPNX010202371.1, read on the forward strand.
TTTGTTGTCACAATGAGTAGTTTCTCCAAGTTTGTGTATTTTTCATTTTGAATTTCATTCAATCATCTTCATATGAAATTTTCTTAATATGAAGATAGAAAGGAATTATAAGCAAAATGTTATTTAACCATTATAAATCTATGAGGGCCTAAATACTAAGGAAGTTCATAGTTTTAATTATGCGTTCAAAGGTGACTATTGAGGAACACTTATACAAAATGTAGGTAAAAAGTGTCTTTGTTGGTTGTTTGGATGGTGTCGTTTGCAATATCCCTTGTGAGTTCATATCAATAGAATGAAAAACTAAAGAGAATCATATTATGACTACTATACTCGATTGCAATGATTCCTAATAAACTATTATCCTACCAACATTTATTCAACTCCTAAGGTACAACCAAATCTAGGACATTTGTAGAGTAGTGATCCAACCTTGGAGATGAAGCATATTGGAGTTGTCTTGGCTGAATTCTACAATTTTTACCTCTTTAGAGAACCATATTTTCTTTATTTTGATATTTAGAGTTTTGGAACATCAATTTACTCCATATTGTCCTTAAGTTAGTATCTGTTTTGAAAGATGGCAGGAGTCATGATTGTGTTTGACTTTCCAAATACAATTGAATCTCATGTCTCTATATATTTGTAATATCAATACCATCATTTTCTTGAGCCTTTCCAATAACAATTATTTTATCATAAGTGAAAAAATCTGTCCTACGAGATCATAAATTCTAGAGAAAATGCAAAATATGATAATGTGAATTGAGGATAGGAGATGTCATTGATTACATTCATGGCATTCAATTTGTGCAATATTTTAACTATTGACATTCAAATTGTTGTGATGTTTTAGAACTTGTAACCCATCACATTCCTACTGGACTAACCAACTCATCCTTATTTTGCATTTATTCATGAACAAACAATACATACTCTTTCAATATTTACCATAGTACTTACGAAGGTCTTAAGTGCCTATATAATTGGCATTCTGTTGCTCAAAATTGGGGAGTATAATTTTTTTGAAAATTTTCTTCATATTAACAAATATTAAAGGGGATGAATTTGATATTATTTGGTTGAAATAAATTATGCTAATAGATATTAGCACCAAAATATCAATTTGAAATCTCAAGAATCTAAAGTCTATCTTAAGATAGGAGCAATTCCATTGCAAAATAGTTCAAACCTTCATTGCGCTAGGCTATATAAGCTAGATTAGTATAATTATGAATACATGTATGGTTAGCCATGGATAGGATAGATTCACACATACAACCAGATCCATTGAGCAATCAACTTGGATTAGGCATACACAACAAATATTTCAGAATGACATATTGAAGATCAATCAACTTGGATTGGGCATATACAACAAATATTTCATAATGGCATATGAAAATAATAATATATGGATGATGAATGAATTAGAAAAATGAGTACAACACATTTACAAATACACATTTAATGTATTACATCATGGGGAAAACATTGTTCTTTATTGAAAAAGACATGCCATGAGTGACACCAAAATAGTTACGACGAAAAAACATAAACATATCAGAGATGTGTAACAGTGTGCAAGCCTAAAACTTGTTGCAACAGATGTTGATACCATTTAATTTTTCACACCCCCCCACTTGGATTTGACATTTCGCCAACCAGTAGATCAACTAACATCCTATTAATATCTGAATGGTAGTTGATCGTAAAAGAATGAAATTTGGCAGCAATGGTTCTTTGTTCTACATGAAGCGTTTTAAATTCCCTTTTGTAACATGGTAGATTACTTTCATTTGAATACATACAAGTTCAGAATTGGTGTAGACAGATATGCCATTGGCTCTGTACATTCTAGTTGTTTTTATCCCTTCTATAAGGGAGATGTAGTAAGCCTCATTTTTCATTGTTGTTCCACGTATCTCTCTTTTTTTGTGGATAACATCATTCAAAACATTGTCGCGCATGACATATTCAATTTTTGTATGTTTGGGGTTGGGATAACATTTCACTTGTATGAACAATGCCCATTCTTGCACCATCTTGTTCTTTTGGATGAGCCACAAAAACAAGAACAAAACAAAAAGAAGCAGTAATCAAGTTAGATCATGAATCATGAATTCAAAATAAACATTATAGTTAAATATTGATATCCGTGTGAGAGTACCAAATACAATGAAAATGATAGATTTGGATTTGGTGTATGATGGAGAAAGATTAAATATACCAAAACCAATCATTAGAGGCCATTAAAATGAAAATCAACGGAGGTGATAATGACGTGTGTTAGTATTATGCTAAAGCGAGATAGCTTTATTGCAAGTTGCAATCATCTACTCATTTGTATAGCTGGAAAAGATAAGACATATCGAGTGAAGCAAGATACATGAGCACAAGAGGGTAATAGAAGAGGATAACATTAATTTTTTTCCCATTTTAAATGTTTAGGGAGGGGAGTTGTTATGCCTCAATGGAGATGTTGATTCCAGAGGAAGAACCATGGATCAAAAGAACATCAAAGAGGAGCACGGGTATCTAGAAATGCACATAGATTAGTCTCCTATTGATTAATAAACATGCTACTTCCCCCTTGAAGTTCAAAAATAAACAAAAAAAGTAGAAGAGGAAAATGTAGACGATCGACATTCAAGTGAGTCAACAATGTGCATAGATAAAACTAAATACCATTCAATAAACTGTTAGAAAATAGGACTGTAGAGCAATAACAGATATACAGTTAAATAAATAAACAAGATGCAAAACACATTAAAACATTACAGAGAGACACAGATATAACGTGGTTCACCCAAACGATTGGCTACGTCCACAAAGAAATTTTCCAATCCTTTTATTACAATCCAGAAAGATGAAGGGATACACCCTGCAGCAAAACCAGTACACTTCCTCTTCACGCTCTCACAGTCTCTCTTCCAATACGATACTCAGTCGATTTACAATGCTTTCTTTTACAGGGGAAATACAATGGGAAAATTCTAGGGTTAACCCAATACCATGGGTCTGCAATACTATTGGCCAACACACATCCCCAAAAAAAAAAATTCGGGGGCTCCGCCCCCGAACCCCTATGTCTCGAGAGCTTTGCCCCCGAACCCCAAGGCAGGGGGAACGAGTTTACAGTACTCCTGGGTTACAATTACAACTGAATAATATCCCTAGATCTGGATGATTAGGCTCCACAACCAACATAAACCTATTAAAACAAAGACATATACTAAAGGATTAAACGATAAAAATAATTTATATTATAGGGTTCCTAAAAATGAGAATGATGTCAACCATGAAGAACATGTTGAAATCACCATGAAGGAAATGCATGGAAATTTAATTGACACCAAGATAAAGAAACTTGAAGAAAATAGAAGCATCAGGTCTGCCAGTGTGCCCAATATCAGGAAGTGTGGCATTAATTTGGGAATAGGGTTGGCAGAAACCCAAAGTAGTTCGGTTTCATGTAGTGATAATGCATGTTGCAGGATTAAGATTCTCATGTAAACTTGATGGATTGTCATAGTCAACTATATAAATTTTTTTTTTTTTTTATGTCTATTAGCTTCTTCATCAGTGTGTGCAATTGAAAAACTCTTATATTCACAAGGTTATTGTGGTTGCATAAATATTTTTTTAAGAAGCAACACATATTAGTTTTGATTTATGGGTGCAGTTCTTCTGAAAGGATGAATACTATGGAACACACTTTGACTAGAGGCATGCAACTGTATAATGATTGTTCTGCTATGGTAAAGAAGCTATGATCCATGGTGCACTCTACAGAAGAACAACTCCAAGTCCACAAGAGGAAGAGTACATATTGACTCATCTAGATGCAAAACCCTTCCTAAAGGCTTTCATTCCCTCCCTATGTGCATGGATACAGAGTATTATGCCTTAAATTCTACTAAGCAAGCCTGATTTTCCACACAAAAAAACTTGGATGACAAAAATCTTTACCATTATGCCATATTTTCTGACAATGTTCTTGCAATAACAGTGGTTGTGAACTCTACTGTACATTAGAGGAAATTTCAATTTAAAATGGGCCTTCCAAAAATAATACAAATTCTATGTCATCATGTATTAGCCAATCAAAATGATTTAAAATTCAAAAAGGGAGCACCTCTTAAACAATTTTTTAATATAAATTTAGGGATAGTTATCATAAAAAAACTACTTTTTTTGTTTATATTTTTGACATATCTCCCTGTGTTTTTACTCAATTTTCGATCGAGAGAGCTCATTGGATGCATAATTAAATTCTACATCCAATGAGTACCCACTCAGCATACTTTTGATGGGCCCCACTACCCCAAAAACAAGAAATACCTGAAAAAAACGTGACGATGACATCATCATCACGTTTTTTCAGGTATTTCTTGTTTTTGGGGTAGCGGGGTGTACAACAAATAATAGGATGACATCATCTAGTTAATATTTGCATTACATCTGTAGAAAATCCTTGTAGTTTTGTTTGGATGTGAGCAGAGTTAGTATTGATTGTGAGATATGAACTGTATTTTCTATGCAGGAGCCAGAAAAGCATGTAATTATGCTGTCTATTGTTTCTTCAATGAAAATTCTAAGATAAGATAAAATATGCAGCAATGAAAATATGGTTCTTGGCTAACCCCCCCGGGAAAGAAACAATTCAGGTTCAAACCATCGATGACTTTACGTGATTAAATTCTATCTATAGCCCAATTTTGAGACTGCTTGGATCTGCATCTAAATTTTATTATTATTTTAGGACACATCATACAAATGCAGACTCCAATTTGAAGTAACAGAATATGAAGTATCTATCTATCCATAACAATATCTGGTTCTACCTGCCTGAGATCTTTCTAGAGCTCGATAAAGTCCTCTTCCTGGATGATGATATTGTGGTGCAAAAGGATTTCACAACACTTTGGAAAATTGATATGCAAGGGAGGGTAAATGGTGAGGTGGAAACCTGTGGAGAAATATTTCATAGGTTTGATGAATGGAAGAAGTGGGGAATAACAGGGATTTACCATCAATGGAAAAATCTAGTAAGTACATGCTAACCTTCTACATTTTTCCTATTTATTCCTTTTTATCTTTCATCTGGGTTATGTAACATTGTATCTGATCTGTGTGCTTGTGTTCATCTCAGAACAAAGATAGACAGTTATGGAAGCTTGGTACCCTACCTCCTGGGTTGATCACCTTCTACAACCTGAAATTCGTCTTGGATAAATCTTGGCATGTTTTGGGTATTTGTTATAGCTGATTTTACCACACATGGTTGATCACACTTTTCTATCCTTCCTTATCCCTCTGCAAACTCGTTGGATCCCATGGACCATTATTGTACCTTTGATGTTTCCAAGATCATCCCTAAAAACACCTATTATTTTTTGTACACGAATTTTAATCCCTTTCTCGCGTATATACACGGATATTACCCTTAATCCCGCGTACACCAGGATGTGTGCAAAAATCCAAATATTTTTGGAGTTTTCCTTGATGTGGATCTGAGTTAGTTGTCTCTTGGCCTTCCATATGCCTCGAGATCGCTCGGATTTGACCTTTCATTACCCCATTGAAGCACTATATAAGGAACCCCTTGGATACATTAAAGAAGAGGAATTGAAGAGCAAGAAAACTATAGTCCATTATTGTTGTAGATTGCTTGTACTTGAGTCTGCATCCCTTTGTCCCTTGGAGCACTTTGTGTTCTTCACAAGATTTCCTTTTCTTGTGAGCTTGCTATCTAGAGATGGAGGATTGAGGTGGTGGAGGCCCAAGTGGAGGACTCAATTTCTCTGGTTCGCAGACGTGCCGACAGAGGTTTTCACTTATGTAATCTCTGATTTTATTAATAGAAAATGTTTTCCTGTCTAATGATGTGCATTTAAATTAATATTGAATCCATGGATGTGTTTAATTTCTTATGCATTATTGATTATATATGCTAGAGTAGGCCTAACACTATATTATATAGCATGCTTGCCTTGTTTACTGTTGTTGAGAGTAAATTGCTAACGCAAGAGGGATTGGAAAAAGATCAACGGGGATCTACTTCAACTGTCCAGAATAAGGTATGTTTCGAGATCCTTTAGTGTTAGATGTTTTATTTATCTTTCATATTGGGAAGGGATTGATTTCTGCGGTTTCTCTATCTATTGTGATACACCCCAATCCATAGGAAGTTTTCTCCATAACAGAATTGGCGACCATACTGGGGAGGAGTCGGTTGTTTTTCTTTGGGGGTTTTCGGCATTCAATGCGCTTGTATTGCTCTAATTTCTCTATTTCTGTGTCAGTTCCGGGGGCATGATCACCCAGTAGTGTCCTGTAGGAATAAAAAAATTCTCAGCTTGTCCACTTACCTTATTTTTCTCTCTTTTTCTTCCTGTACACAGGTTTTGCTTTCACAGTCACGTGTACACGCGAGTTTTCCTAGAATAATCGCGTATGTATGCAGGTTTACTGAGAACAGTCGCATATGCCCTGATTTTTTGCTTTTGGGGGAAGATTAAGTGTTGTTGTGTGAGTTTGGATGATTGTTGGGTCTTCTTTAATGCTTCTGGAGTCTGTATCTCTCCTCTGTTTCTGACCAGAGACACTTTTTTCTTTGATTTTTGAAAATGTTCTTGTCATTTCATTTTCTATTTTTTGTTTTGAGATTATTGCATTAGGTATCTTTTCCCGTAGTACTTTTCTTGGCTGCTATCTGAGGGTGGTAGAGTCATATTTTTGCTTTTTATCTCATTTAATTCAAAAATACAAAAAACATTTTGATTTTTTGCATAGTTATGCATTCTTTGCATTTTGCATTAGCATGGTACTTGCATTAGGTTTGCTTGGCAAATATTAGTCATATTTTCATATAGGAATGATTGCATATACATTTGAAGGAAAAAAATTTCACTTCACGTAGTAGCATACCTTGTTTTTCATTCGACACAGTGCATTTGCATTGATTGTTAGGTGTGCATTTTACTTCTTGTTGTGTCATAACATCATTAGTTGCATGACCATTTACCCTTTGAGTAATAAAGCCAATTAAAATCAACGCATAATAAAATGAATTACACTCTTTTATTTTCTAGGGTGCACCGACAAGACTAGGTTTTAGGGTCTCGGAATAGTTCATTGTGAGTTAATTCTCCAAGACTACTAAATAAAAAAATTAGGTGTATGTCCAGGTGAGAGTGTGAAATACTTTATATAATTAGTGTTTCTCGGGATCCTCAAGAGGCAGTGTGAGAAATTATGGTTGGGAAGACCCGTGATTGTGATTGATTAGAACCAGAGATATTTCCAGGATTGGATTCATATCTAGGGGCCTTTGAGGTATTGGCTAGCGCACCCATGGGGTACTAGTTGTGCTTTCAGGATTTGGGATTTGTTACCCTACCCATATGATCAATCTCGCCTACGACTGTCCACCTAAGTATTGATTATATCAAGGTGACCTTATTTTCCTTACCTAGATTGTTGAGGGGGTATTTGCAGAGGTTATTTTGCAGGTGTCCTAGCCAAGTAGGGGTCGAAAAACACAGTCGCTATATGCGTTGAAGCTAAGGGACACTATAATTGGTTACGAACCTCCGCTTGTTGTGTATGGGAGTCTCAAGCCTCTCCTAGGAAATACATACCTACTTAATTCAAGAGCTCACATATCCTACCCTTGGTTTGCTTGTGATTTGGATTTACATTTTTAGGTGTATGCTCTATGCACGCTAGTTTTCCTAGGGTTTGTGTAATTAGATCGAGTCTTTTTATTTTTTGAGTCATTATGGATTTGGGCATGACACCACACCATTCTGGTCATTTAGAAGGACTTCCTCCTTCCACATCTCCTCCTCCTTTGGGAGAGAGAACCAGACAGTCCAGGTGGAATACTTCTCACTTTAATTCACACACCATGGGAGATCACGAGGATGAGATTCCAGAGATGTCTTCCCCACCTCACGAGGTTGGGGAGGAAGATCCTACTAGAACATATGATCCTTCACATGAGCAGCCTTCATGATCTGGTTATGATCCCTCATTCACAGGTCACCGGTATTGGTTTTCGGGCAACGAGACTCACTATGAACCCACAAGCACTAGTTATGTTAGATATGGCATACCTGATATCCCTGAGCCCGATCTGGCATATCATGCCGAGTGGAAAATTGACCTGGAACTATGCCTGGGGGCACTCCCACTCTTCTCCATGCAAAGAGGTTTTGGGGCACTAGTCACATTGCACCTTCCATCCTGGTGGTGGATGCGTCTTCACATGCTCCTCCTAGGCCTAGTGTTAGTAATCCTATTTAGATACCAGGACCAAGATGAGTGAACATTGGGAACACCACTTACATTCCTTCACATTTCCCTTCATCTTCGAACCTCATTCCTTTGAATGCGTTTTTAACTCATCTTGCCCTTAATTCACGTGGGCCTTCAGGCCGAAATGTTGCTACTAGCCATGTTCATTTTGTGACTGCTAACACGGTTGTATCTCAGAGTTGAGTACCTCCCGTTGTGTCAACAGGTCATGTACCTGTTTCTAGATCGTCTCATGTTCCACCTCATGGAGCTCCCCGTATACCAACCTATGGACCTTCTCATGGTACATCCCATGGAACACCTTATGGAGCTTCTCATGGACATTATTATGGTCCATAGTATGGACAAAACTACCAACCCTATGGGTACGGGTATCAACAACCTGCTTACTCTTCTAATTATGGCTTTGTAGCACCTCATAATCAAGGTACCCCACATCACTATGCTTCCATGAAACCCTGCATGGGTCAAATTAGAGGAGGTTATTATGGCCAAGGCCATGGTATTTATAGCAATCAACCTTACATGAATCAAAACTACCAGGGAGCATGGAATCAACTGGCTCAACCTAGGCTCCCTTTCCTTGTGACATTGAACTTACCTAACTTGTCGAGATTGATGAACGATCCCGTGTCTCATGACCCAACATGGCCTGTAGTCCCTACCAATATTCCTTCGGACATTTCCAATTTTGAAGGTAAGGCTGGTGAAGGTCCTGGTGAGCATGTCACCACTTTTCACCTTTGGTGCTCTTCCAATTCCTTACATGACGATTCCATTCGTTTGAGGCTATTTCAACGCACCCTAATGGGTCCTGCGGCGAAATGGTATATAGAGTTACCAGGGGGGGGGCTTATTCTACTTTTGATGATCTTGCTATGACTTTCCTTAATCATTTCTAGCTACCCGTATGTTACGACGTCGGTACCGAACTCTTGTCGACCTTTTGGCAAGACAAAGCCACACACATTTCAGATCATATTCAAGAGTGGTGTAGACGGAAATGGTTAATCAAAGCCTTTGTACCACTAGATTTTCTTCTTGAATGGTTCCTCAAATCGTTGTTACCTTACATCGCGAACGATGTTTCTACATCTGGAGTTCAAAACAAGGAACAAGCTATCTTTAGGGCGCAAGAGTTGGATTTGATCTATGCTCAATCCGGAATTTTGTATGAGATTATACCTAATTCTCCTAGGTCTAATTTTGACCCCAAGGTCAAGCCTAGGCCACATGTCAATGGTATTGTGGGCTCTACAAGTACCAAACTGGTGGACTCGGTTGTGAAACAAGTGAGCCAATTGTCAATTAACTAGTCTCCATCGGGACAAGCTACAACTTCATCTCAACCTACCCAATCAGAGAGTGTACTTTCCGTGTAATCGTCGAACCCAAAATGCAACCAACAACCTAGAAGGAATAAGAAAAAAGGAATAAATAATCGTAAGGGTGGGAATAAGAACGAAAAATGCTAATAATAATGACAAGAACACTCAAAATGCTGGTGGGGACAAGAAGTCTAAATGTAAGGTGAAGTTTCCTTGCAAATTGTGTAAGGACGACCACCTCACTCACTTGTGTCCTCGTATGGAAGATGCCTCAAGGTTCATAGCACAGGGCCTAGCCGTGTTAACTAATCCTTTACCCAATAATCAAACTTTGAACTCAAGGACCGTTGATCCTGGTTGTGCATCGGGTGGAAATCAAAATCTGTCGAAGGCCAATAGTGGTCATGGTTGCATCAACATGGTGCATTCTGCTAAAGTTGTGACTCATGTGAAAGATTATGGTTCGTCACAACCAGACCTTGGGAAATAACCTTCCCCACCAGAGATCACTTTGTGAATCGAAAAACCTATGGATAAACCTGAAGCTCCACCTCACATTCCTAAGGGAGTATTAAAGCATTCGAGACACAATCCTAACGCCTGAGCCACCCAGAACTATTCAGTTGTCAAGGATTTGGGCCAGATTCCTTGTGCGATGTCCGTGTTATAAGTGCTTCAGACTTGTCCTCCGCAAAGGAAAGCCTTGTTGTCTGCTCTTGGGGTTAGTGACGATAGCTCTTCTACCATGATCAAATTTGAAACCATGGGAGTACAGCCTCGATTTCCTTACTACGTGTCTCTTTTGATTCATGTAGAGTGTCTTAACAACACCTTCATGCATACTGTCATTGATGAAGGCACTGCTACTTCCGTGATGTCTTTGTCGTGTTGTAAGGGTTTGGGTTCTCCCATGTTATCTCAATTAGCCACTATGTTGATAGCTTTTGATGGTAGATCATTTCAACCGCACGGGATTCTTCCTTCTCTAGAGGTCCAATTGGGAGGGAAGATCGTCGCAATTGAGGTCAAGGTGGTTGATGCACCCCTTGACTACAATCTTTTACTGGGTAGGAATTGGATGTATAGTATGCAAGCTATATCTTCTTCCCTCTTTCGAGTGATATGATTTTTGTTTAATGGGAAGATTGTTACGATTGATCAAAATTCATTCCATAATATGAGTGTTAATGCATCATCGGGAGCTTCTATCCCGATTATCGATTATTCTTAGCCGACAACTGGGAGTGTGGGCGTAGGTATGTATCCTTCTCTTATGGGAAACTTTAGTTTTCCTACGCCCGTTCTTATGATTGGGTCTAGTTTTGGTGGGGATTCATCCTCGTGGAATTTGGTATCTTTTTGCACTACCCATATGGAAAATCCTTGGATACTTCCTTCACCGAGTACTTTGAGTATGTTTGTTGAGACAGACGTGTTGTTGCTCGCAACAATGGTGGCGTATCAAGCGAATCTTGATCAGGGTGCAGAGCCTAGTCCTTCCTCTTTGCGGATGGACAAGAAGGAACCATATGTGCTACCTGCATGGGAAGTAGAGTCATCTCACTCACATGATTTCCTCGATGATGTTTTTCCATTAGATGAAGCTATTCTTGAAACCATGTCTAGGGTTGAGCAACCTTAGGAAGAGTTGCATCATCGATCATATTTTCTTCCTAAGCTCGATCGTATGGAGTGTGATGAATTTAGGGATATTCTTAGTGAGAAGATTGGTATCCCCATGGTTCCATTAAGCTCTCCTGGTCAAATGGCTAATGGAAACATGGCTAATTTATCACCAACAATTCCTATCAATATTTCTCGTGATCCTAGCAAGATTGAGAATGTCTACATTGGGGCGGGTTGTTCCCCTGATCAGATCAAGGAGTATACCGAGTTGTTTAAAGAGTTTCGTGACATTTTCGCTGGGTCATATGAAGAGATGCCACATATAGACCCTCGTATTGTCGAACATGAGATCAAAACGTATCCAGATGCAAAACCGGTTCGGCAACGTTTGCGTGTAGTGAATCCTAGAAAAGCACCCACCATTAAAGTTGAGATAGAGAAACTACTAAAAGCTGGTTTTATCTATCCCGTTCCCTTGACAGAGTGGGTTTCAAATCCCTTTCTGGTGGATAAGAAATAGGAAGTGATCCATATATGCACTGATTTCTGTGACTTAAATCGCGCCTGTCCTAAGGATAATTTCCCCACACCATTTATTGATCAGATTTTGGATGAGTGTGTGGGAAGTGAGATATTTTCCTTTATGGATGGTTTTTCTAGATATAATCAGATTTAGATTGAGCCCAAGGATCAACATAAGATCGCATTTATTTGTCCTTGGGATACTTTTGCATTTCGGAAGATGCCTTTCAGCCTTAAAAATGTCGGAGCCACATTTCAGCAGGCTATGACCTTAATATTTCACTATCTTAAAATGATTATCGAAGTATATTTGGATGATCTCGTTGCTCACTCTCGTTTGAGAGTGCATCATCCATATCATTTGAGATTAGTGTTCAAAATATGTCGTCATTATCAAGTTCGCTTAAATACTCATAAGTGCATCTTTTGTCTGACTGTTGGTCATTTACTAGGATTCATCGTATTCAAGGAGGGTATAAGAGTCGATCCCTTAAAGGTTTAGGAAATAGTCCAATTGTCTCCCCCGTGTAATATTAGACACCTTCAATGTTTACAAGGCATGGCGAACTTCTTGTGAAGATTCGTGGTTAATTTTTCCAACTTGACTAAAGGATTTATGCATATTTTGAAGAAGGACACTCCTTTTTATTGGGATGAGTGAGCCCTTCAATGCTCTTAAGTGAGCCTTAGGAATGGCCCCTGTGCTTAGTCCACCAGACTATAGCTATGATTTCTTGATTTATGTGGCCGCGTTTATGGAGACGGTTGTTATGGTTTTCGTTGAGGAGGATGAGGAGCTCCATGAGCATGTCATATATTATTTGAGCTGAAACCTTATAGATGCAGAACTTCGCTATTCCCATGTGAAGAAGCTATCCTTCACTACTGTTCATGTGGTTCAACGTTTGAGACATTACATTCTCCTTCGCTAAACCTTGGTTGTATCTCATATCAATCCATTTCAGTTCATCCTCACTAGAAGGATGATTGGGGGGGAATACAATAAATGGATTGTTATTTTCAAGAATTTGATCTCGAATTGATTTCAACGAAATCGAAGAAATCGTTAATCTTTCCGGAGCTTATATCTGATTTTCCAATTTTGGAGGAGGAGAAGGTTTATGAGGATTCTTTTGTCGATGAGCATATTTTCCTCATCTCAACTGTGGACCCTTGGTGCGGGGATATCATTGTATATTTACAAACATTGAAGGTCCCTACTCACCTCTCACGGGATGAGCGGTGACGATTACGTCATGTAGCTAAGAACTACCTTATAGTGGATAACACTTTGTACCGCCGTGGGGTAGATTCCATTTTGCGTCGTTGCTTAACCCATGATGAGGCTGAGGTTGTGCTGAATGATTACCACGGAGGGGCGTGTGGTGGATATTTATCTAGGATTTCTACATCCCAAAAAATCTTGGGAGTGGGGTATTTCTGAGCCATCCATCTTGTAAGATTGTGTTAATGCGGTCAAGAAGTGCCACCCTTTCTAGGTGTTTGCACGTAATATGTTCTCATGTCCAGCCCCATTACATCCCATTGTCACCACCAGTTCCTTCACCAAGTGGGGGCTTGATTTCATGGATTGCAACCCAGCTTCAGCTGGGGGGAATCATCATATTATTGTGGCTCTCGATTACTTCATGAAATGGGCAGAGGCTATGCCCACAGTTAAATCCGACGGTGAGACAGCCCCGCATTTAGTTTTCAACCATATTATCACCCGGTTCAGAATTTCGAAAGAGCTTGTCACTGACCATGGCAGGCACTTTCAGAATAAAATGATGGAAGAGTTGGCTTCCAAGTTAGGATATAAGCAATAGCACTCCTCTTCTTATTACCCTCAGGCGAATGGAAAGGTTGAAGCACTGAACAAATCACTTGAGTCTATTCTCCAACGAACCATCGCACAAAGCAAGACTAATTAGCATATCATGTTATATCCTGCATTGTGGGCCTATATAACCGCAGTTAAGACTGCCACCAGTTTTTCTCCCTATCAACTTGTGCATGGGGTGGAGACAGTTTTACCGGTTGAATGTGAAATCCCTCCTCTGAAACTAGCTGTGGAGCTTTTACCTGACACTTCCACATTGGAAGAGCGTTTGGTCCACTTAGAGCAGCTTGATGACAGCGCGAGATGCCTTAGTGTCTCTAGAGGTTAATAAGGGTCACATCAAGGTCCAATATGATAATTATGTCTGTCCGAGGAAGTTTAGTGAAGGTGATTTGGTCCTTTTATGGAATCAAGTGAAAGAACCCTTGGGGGTAGGGAAATTTAATCCCATATGGCATGTTCCTTATGTGGTTAAATGAGTCTTAGAGAAAGGCACCTACGAGCTGGTTGATTATGAAGGGACATCCTTGGTGAAGCCTAGAAATGGGCTCAATCTCAAAAAATACTATCCATGATCTTCAGCCAGGGCTGATTTTTGTATATTATTGTACAATTTTGCATTGCATAGTTAGGTTTTCTTATGGTGATCGGGTTTGTTGATTAGATTTCCTTTCTTATTGAATATGTCGATGGAGTCTTTCATTTACATAGGATTCGCTGATGGTGCTAGCTGCCACACTCAAAGCTCAGCTTCAGCTGCTTGGGTGATCTATAATCCTACGGGTCAAGTATTGTCTTCAGGAGGTGTATCTTTACGGCCCTCTTCAAACAATGTTGTTGAATATAGTTCCATCATTGATTTATTACGTGATGCCATTCCACATGGTGTTCATTCTCTTGAGGTACGTCTTGATTCGTATTTAGTGGTTTCATAGCTTAATGGCTTGTTTCGTATTAGGGATCTGACGTTATTACGAAGATTCTTACGTGTTAGATTGCTAGAACAAAAATTTGAGAATATAACATGCATCCATGTTCCAAGAATTTTTAATCAAGTTGTTGACTCATATGATAACTATGTGTTATATTGGAATTTGTTTCATAGACCATAAGCGTATCACAAACACACATTTTACACACATATAAATATAAATAAAATCGATCATCATAAAAAAAAATTCATTAACATCCAAAAAGTGATGTTGTAATACATAAGCGTCATATTCAAAATTGGGGCTTCCGAGGCACCAAGACATAATACATAGTCATACAAAAATGAATACACTCAGGTCTCTAAGCTTGAGGTGGAGGGGGGTTCTAATCATGATAACACACTACAACTCTAGCTATTGTTGAAATAGTTGAACCCATGCTCGTGGTACACCAACCACCTGGTGCTACATGGCCTTAGGAAAGTCCTCGACTTGCGCCATGGGTACCCTGTGTGTCAAACGAACAAAGTTTGTGTGGATTTTTTGGAGCGTCCGCTCCGCATCCAAACCCATAATATTATCTCCTCTTCCCCTCCGTCGATGACAAGGGAAGCCATCAGACCGTCGTGGTCCTACATCTACATATACATGACTGATTTTCGCTATGTGTCGTCACACCAAAAACATGTCTTTTGAGTCAATATATCAAGACACACAAAAATTAAATAATTCAAAACTTAAAAAGTGGGTTTGGGATTCTTTACCTATGTCACCATAAGCTACTCCTGGTGGTAGGGTCATATTTGGGTCTCCGCAGAAGTCTATCCCTGCATAGGGGTAGTTGTCTATAGCGACAATCTGTCTCAGCCACCATGGATAGGGGTTAGACTCCCTACCTTCGCCCAATCTACGCATGACATTCGCCCAGCATCGCTGGGATGGATCCCATGCTCCATGTGGAGCAATGTCTACCCTAGGGCTTAGCCCTGGAACCCGCTTAAAGAAAAATGTGCTTAGTATACTGTCGAACCCAAAGTTTCGCATCCTACCCATCTTGCAGTCACTGAGTTGTTGTTTCATGTTTCTCAGTAGCGTAGTACTCTAGTCATACACTATAGGTCGCATGCACTCTACCACATAGAACATCATTGGCCGTGAGGTCTGGTGGAGTGAATCCAACCCTGCAATCCTGTATAGTGCCAAAAGTATGGCCTTCAGCCCAAGAATCTAAATAGAGTTTGTTGGGATTTGACTCCCAACCTTTTCCAACTCCAAAAAGAAGTACACAACTATGTACTCATCTATGGTCAGCCCACCTCCTGTCCTACAAGAGTGGAGGTTCACTATATCGCCTCGTCGAGACAAACCTGTGATGAAATATATGTCCTCAATCTCAATGCTGAGCGACATCCCATCTATCTGAAATGTTTCAGACACTAGGTCCTAATAGTCTACTAGTAGTTGGAGTAGTCTTGGTTTGGCCCTCAGGCTGCGAAGACACCAAAACTTGTACAATCCACATGCCTGCAATGCTTGTTGAACCATGAGATCACCTTCCATAGATTCCTCAACATCACCATGCTCTCTTTCTCTCCACTCTAGCACCATCCTGCACAAAAACCAAGTTTTTTAATCAATCTTTACCCTTTAAAACCTTGTTCTCATCCCTATATGCGAATGTTTTCAAAACAGCCACGTATGTGCACGACTTTCGGTGCATTTTTCGTGTATGGCAATCCCTATACGTAGAAAAAGGCCTGATTTCTATGTGGGCCAAAACGCATAAGTTTGGATGGCTCAAAAAATTAAATAGCCCATGAAATTTGAAAAAAATTGCATCAAAATGAAAGGGAGGAGCATGAGAATCTACCTGGATCAAACGGGGAGGGATTCAGCTGGACGATGCTCCCAGAATTCACTTGTGAAGTTCTGAGCTCAAATGCACTATGTTGGGTAAAAATTTCAAATGGTATGAAATTTTTTAAATTTTTCACTATTTATAGAAAAAATTTAAAATTTTCACCCACTTTCTATAGTTTTTTACTGTTTCTAATTGTTTCTAGCCGTTTGAACTAATTGGATGTTGTAGGAATTCATTTTGAATGCGGTTTTGACCATGGATACATGACAACTGGCATATAGGTTAGGTTTCACATCCATTTTCATTTTGCATAACCTTATGACCGTTTCATTTTAACCTTAGGTACGAACCCATTCCATCTTGTCACGAAACCTTCTTGCTGCTTTTAGAAGTGACATGTTGTGAATGGCAGAGATTTACCATACATGGGTATCTTAGTTAGATCCTGTTTTGCATTTGGTGCCCACGCTAACCATTCTCCTTTAGGGTGTGGGATTCCTTTGTATAGTACTTCCATGACTTTGAGAAAGAGCATCATACTCTTCTTGAACTTTATGCTGGCCATTTCCTCGGGACTCCCTTGTTTATGTAAAGTTGAAATTGCATTATCATGATTTTTGCTTGCCTTATTGAGCCTTATGCCACTTCCCTGACTTTGATTATCAGCCATATAGCCCGAGCTTGTCTCATGTCTAGCCAAGAAGAGCCTTTTTATATATCTTTTGTGACTTGATTCCCCAATTTTTTACTAGGAGGGGAATTTCCCCCGAGTGTCATTATTCTGCGCATGTTTCTTTGCATTGAGCATAGGTATGTTCCGCTGCTTGGAACTAGTTTGTTTGCTCCTTGACACTCGTCTCCTCCTAGACCTGTAACTATAAAGCACTTTTATTCTTTTTCAAACTTTTCAAAATATCTGAAAAAGTCCAAAAAAATACAAAAACCAAAAAACCGGACAAGAAAAGATGTTAACTTTGGTAGCAGTCGAGTCATGTCTCCTTCGAACAGAGCACTAGATATCACATCTGTTGGTTAGGTTAATAGTTTGAATTTAGGAGCCATACTTGTTTCTTTGAGTTTACCTCCATCGACTGATTAAGCTTCCGGTCCCTATGGAGCCTCTATTAAGGCCTCCTGTGTCGCAGAGATGTCCCAGTTTTGTATATCGAGTCTATGTTGCCTCCATTCAGTCACCATTCACCTTTATGCTCTTGATTGAAGGAAATTGAAACCTGAGTCGACCATTCCTCAGTTATCTTGGCTTTGCATGTCGGCCATTCCCGATACTATTATTGGTCCATGCACATCTTGATGGAGTCCTTCCACATTATACAATGTTGTTGAGTACGTCGTGTTGGTTGATGGGGGGTGCCTTAATTCCCTCCTTCTAGTGGATTCCATCCCATCGACTTCAGATCATTTATTCTGGGATAGGATTCTAGAGTCATTTGAGTGCCTTGAGACTTACAGTCATCAGTGGTAGGTTCTCTCACCATCAACAGTTTTGGGAATACATCAATGTCCCTTGATCGATGGATTCTTTCAATTGTTCGACCTCAACACATCTATTCGCACTTGTTAGATTGCACTCTAGTACCTTGATTCCCATTTTCATTATCAATGGGTGATCTCGCGTTTGTTAATAGTATACATCAATGATCGGTAATCAGAAAATGGACTACTATGTTCCATCTCGACACCTCTATTCACATAGTAGGACATGTACTCGTAGCAGTTTTTGTAGAAGAATTTCCATATTGGTGGCATTCCACATATGCTACCTCCTTGATCATGCCAGTGTTCATGATATTTCATCTCTCGTGACTTGATTCCAGTGTATGTCAGATATCTTCAGCCATTATTGAGATCTTGATCCATTGTATATCTTCATCTTTCATGGAGATCTTGATCCTTTGTATATCTTCATCATGGAGATTCTGATCTATTATATATTGTACGTGTAAATGACCACACATGTCACATTTTGTATATCATGCCTATTCATGGCCATTGTACTCTTCTGTATCCGGGACTGCTATATGTATTTGCAATCATATGCAGAGATTGATTATTGTACTATAGTGATGGATGACTAGTTCTTCCACCTGGTTCTTCATCACTCCACTTCTAGGATGGATTTATAATGTATTTCGGCCATCATGTTACCCCTCTGACCTCACACATTAGGGGGCATCTGTTACAGCTGATTTTACCACACATGATTGATCACACTTTTATGGCCTTCCTTGTCCCTCTGCAAACTCTTTGGACCCCATGGACCATTATTGTACCTTTGATGTTTCCAATATCATCCCTAAAAAAACCTATTATTTGTTGTACGTGACTTTTAATCCCTTTCTCATGTATATACGCGAACATTACCCTTTAACCCGTGTACATCGAGATGTGTGCATAAGTTCAAATATTTTTGAATTTTTCTTTGATGTGGATCCAAGTCACTTATCTCTTGGCCTTCCATATGCCTCAAGATCGCTCGGATTTGATCTTCCATCACCCCATTGAAGCACTATATAAGGAACCCCTTGGATACATTGAAGAAGAGAATTGAAGAGAAAGAAAACTATAGTCCATTGTTGTCGTAGCTTGCTTGTACCCTATTCTGCATCCCTTTTCCCTTGGAGCACTTTGTGTTCTTCCCAAGCTTGCCTTTTCTTATGAGCTTTCTATCGAGAGATGGAGGATTGAGGTGGTGGAGACCCAGGTGGAGGACTCAGTTTATCCAGTTCGCATACGTGCCGATAGAGGTTGTCACTTATGTAATCTCTGATTTTATTAATAGAAATATCTTTTCCTGTCCAATGATGTGCATTTAAATGAATATTGAATCCATGGATGCGTTTAATTGCTTATGAATTATTGATTATATAAGTTAGAGTAGGCCTAACACTATATTATATAGCATGCTTTCCTTGTTTAATGTTGTTGAGAGTAAATTTCTAACGCAAGCGATATTGGAAAAATCTCAACGGGGATCTACTTTAACCGTCCAGAATAAGGTATGTTTCGAGATCCTTTAGTGTTAGATGTTTTATTTCTCTTGCATATTGGGAAGGGATTGATTTCGGTGGTTTCTCTGTCTGTTGTGGTACACCCCAAGCCATAGGAATTTTTCTCCGTAGCAGTCTTGGTTATAACCCTAATGTTCATTCAACTGAAATTGAAAGAGTAGCAGTGATACATTGAAACTATAATATGAAACCATGGTTGGACATAGCCATCCCCAAATACAGGAATTACTGTGAAATATGATCAAATCTTCTTGCATCTATGCAATATCAGTGAATAGAGACAACCATCCCCAAATACATGCATTATTGGTGAAATAGAGATTGTGAAATACTTGTAATTATACATGATTTCCTATTTCCAGCTTCCCTGAACAAAACAAATGATGTCCACTGAGATATGAAAATGGAGTTTGAGTTGGGAGTCGTCTAGCACAATATTCCTGCAAGTTTGCTTTTTTTGGCAGAGTTTGGGCATTCGAATCGATGGTGCGGGAGGGAAACCTGGTGCAATTTGAACCCACCAACCAAATTGAGTTGAACTAACTACACCATGTAGCTATGACCTCCAACGTCCAACATGTAGTTGACGGGCGAGGATTGATGGCATCGACAGCTATAGGATCGGCGTCGAATCTCGTGTGGGGGGATGTGTCGGTAGGGGTTGTTGGGTGCTATATTGTCTTAATGAATCACCAAATATTTAATTATCGATCAATTTTTTTAAACTTGGAGTTGACACAAAATATATGCTAAGGTAGAAGGATACTTAGGGTGTCGTAGAAATATTTTAATAATGAAAAGATCAAAAGATCTTTCAAAATGAAAAATCGAGTCAAACTTCAGAAATTCAACTACTAAGTTAATTAGATTTTCAATAGATCATAGCAGTATTAATCTATACTACTCTACTCTATAAATAATGGAAAAATATATATAATACTACTCTAAGAAACAAGACTTGATCTAGGAATTAGAAAGGCTATAAAAAAATCAAGAACTCTAACTATATGGAAATAAGAGATTAGATTATCTAAGGCAAGATTATAGCTACTTAATATATTTAACAAATTCAATAATGAAACTATACATTTATTTAACCAATACACAATAATTAAGCTAAATTATCTAGTTCCATTCTCCTTAAGGATTCTGAGGATATGCGTTCAATGTGACAAGAACTAGAGAAGGTGTATCAAAATGACTTTCAAAGGAAATCATAAAACTGAACGAAATTAAATCTAATTTAACTTCTACAAAGAGTTGTTAGCTAAAGAGTGTCTAGTTACATGTGATAGCAAACATTGTGATTTATTATCTATCCATAAGCAAATGGCTCTAGTTGAAATGAGATATTATGAACAACTAATCTATTAATTGAGACTGTTCCACTGATTACTTTGAAGTTGGAGGTATACTATTCTAGATAGATAAAGCATGAAATAAATTTAAGGAAATAAATATAATCTAGAAGCAAGTATAAAACTTAATAAAGATATTTTATTTCTATTCTATGAACATCTTTAGTAACTAAAGAATAAAAAGGATAGATCTTATGCTAGCAATAATGATCAAACCATAAAGAACTAATGTGCTGTTTAGAGAATAAAATTAACAAGTTTAATTCTAAAATCAATCTAAATTGGAATAAAGTAAATCAAACTGGAAATGCAATTGGCAAGCTCTGAAGCAGTAATCAATTTATATATCAGAAACCAAAGAAACACAACTCAAACATATACTAAAGCAAAAAGGAATGAAATATAAGAATTGCTATGGAGCTTAAGGGATACTTCACATGGTTTGAAATAAGGTTCTAATAATATATATGACTATTGGTTGACTACAGAAAATAACACAATTTGAAAACTAGGAAAGCTAGACTTTAAACAAGAGTAAAACAAAACGGGAATTATTAAAGTTCGAACGACAGTCCGGATGAGAGTCCATATGGTGAAAAACAGTGTAAATTATGAAATAAACAACCTAAATTATCCTAACACCAACTGGCTTATGCATATGAGGCTACAATAGAGAAAAAGCCAGTAAGTAAACTATTCAGCTATTGAAATGACATAAGAGCACTTACGCTAATTTACATCTAAGAAGAGAAGTCATTTCCTATTGTATAATAGAACAAATTAAAAGATAAATGAAATTAACCTACAACTAGAGAGGAATCAATAGAATTGAACCTAACTACGAACTAAACCTGAAACATTAAACTAATTAAACTCTAGCTACTTGCAAATATGAAATTAGAGAACA
The DNA here is from genome assembly GCA_001517045.1 of Pseudotsuga menziesii. Classification (NCBI taxonomy): domain Eukaryota; kingdom Viridiplantae; phylum Streptophyta; class Pinopsida; order Pinales; family Pinaceae; genus Pseudotsuga; species Pseudotsuga menziesii. The sequence goes on from LPNX010202371.1 coordinate 55,629, forward strand.
AACTGAAAGAAAGACTATAAATAAATATGCGCGACCAGTCACTTTCAATTTTGGAAATATAAACTATGTGAATATCACTTCACATAAATTAAATTAACAATAGAAAACACACATTATGGGTGACAAAGTAACATCAGTTTACAGGAAATCAAATTACATATAGAAACTGGAAATGAAAACTACTTATCTACAAAAAGGGAATAACGAAAATATACAAATGGAGACCTCTGGTTGGTGAGGGGCCCTTCTCAGCAATTAGGGGTGGTGCTTAGATCAATCAATCACTCATGAAAATAGATACATATATTCACAACTGGAAATAGAATTTTTTAAACTGGAACAAAGTTTACAGATTTTTTATCCAACAACGACTACTACTAGCATACTTTCATCATGAGACATTGTTTATATATATTTTACACTTGAGTGAGTAGGTTAACCCTTTCAGTGGTCGACTGCTCTAAAAATGGACAACCTTAACTGCTAAAGAAACAACTGTGTAATGATTTATGACAACGCATGGTTGTCTTCCTAATCCATTGCGCATCGGTTCTCTTCGCGCGAGTTGTTGGTGTATGGATCTCCATTGACGTGGGCAGAGAACATGGTGTCGGGCTGAGAGGAGAGGATCCTGAGTCTTCTAGAGAAAGGACTCTAGCACCAGGAGGACGCGTGGCCAACAGAACCATGAAATTTCTCTTTGCTTTTAACTCTCTGAAATATCCCAACCAATAGAGTCGCGAGTTGATCGGAGGGTTGTATGATGAGTTGGATGCAACTGTATGTGTTTGATGTGAATGCATGTCCAATTGGAGCCTCATTTAAAACCACATCCTACAAAACAAATCTATATACCATGCATGTTTACAAATGTCACAAAATTGTCAATAAAACCATGAAATAATGAAATTTAACCAAGACTTGTATAATATACAATTACATTCATACATGTGTTTAGTTGATGGTCTGAATGGCAGGCAATACCAAAAAGTGACAAAAAGTAATGTCAACAGAGAAAATAATCAGTAAAAAATGATGACAAATTTGGGATCAAAACTCCCCCAAATCAGAGAGATGTTAGGTCCCACTGATCAAAACAAAGAGGAAGTTAGGAATAAGGCCGAGCTATAGTAGCAGCTTCCTTCGACTTAGCAGAGGAAACATGAGATTTGAATTTCAACTTCATGTCTTGTGCCTTCAAAAATTTGGGCCTCTTTTGATGAGAGTCATGTGAAGAGGTTATGGCCTTATTGAGCTCTTCAACAGTCTTAACTTGAAGACGTAGATCCTTGTTTTCCTAACGAATATCAGCAATCATCTCGGCATATTTTTATTTTGGTTTGTCGACTATGATAATTCTTGAGTTAGTCGATCTATTCTTTGCTGATATGGAGTAACTGCCTCTGCAGGGCACTTGGAATCTTGAGGAGGACTCAATTCTATGGATGTTGTTTCAAGGTTGATAGCAGGGACTTGTTGCTCAGAAATCGTTCCTTGAGAAAATGGAGAAGTGGGCTCAAGAGCAGAGGCTTTGAGAAACTTGGTTGAGATTCTAGCCAGTGTAAATAGGGGTAAGTCAAAAAATAGGTTCATTCACCTCGACCACACTATCTGGATGATCAGACTGAGGGGTATGCTGAACGAAATTCGCCTTCTTATTATTGCTTCAAACTTGCGGAAAAGGTAGAAATTCAGCAACCACGGGGTCAAGAGATATGGGGGAATGTCCATGCAGACTCGTTTCTGAAGTATCTTCATCAATATGCACTACTTTAGTGCTTTTATTTTCTTTGGGATGTGTCTGACTGGGTTCACAGTCACGAATGTGTCGAGGATGCTTTCGAGCGTTTAAATGAGGGTTCAAAACCTTAAATACAAAATTTTTCCAAGTTTGGTTCCTTTCCCTCAACTAATGCACGATCAAGAGCTTAATAAGACTATGGTGGTACAGACTACCCATAGGATTGACTGTATTTTTCCTGACTTGTTTTGACATCTTTTCCAAGCTCTTAAGGAAATAGAATGGAAAATTAAGAAACGGTTGGTTAATAAAATGTGCCAATAATCAGAAATGGAAAGCTTTAAACACAGTGAACTTACCTTCACAAGTTATGAGGAGAATGATAATGGCCAAAGGATTAAGGTATCCTGGCTTGACCCATTCTATGTGAAACCCTTTCATACCCGCAACATGCTGATACTCTGGCTTGAGAGGGAAATCATGGGACAACCGAGGAAGAAAGAGATTTTTATGCCAATGGGCACCTTCCCTCGGGAGCTTGGTAGCGACTGCAATGGTCTCTTCGGTCATTAGAAAGGTGAGGTAGCCAACCCTAGAAACCTTACTGTAGAACCCTTTTGCAAATAATAGTGAAATATCCTCATCGTATCCCTATAAAAGGTGGAGGAATGGTTTCCATCCCGCTCGAAAGAAGATCTCTTAGCATTCTTGGAATTCCAGAATCCAGAACAAGTCCTGGTAACTCTCAGGATCAAGGCAATTAGTCGTTGTTTAAGCAGGGGCAGAAATGCAGATGGGTTGCATAGAATACAAAGGAATGGAAAATGGATGGCTCCAAAAAAACGAAGGTAAGTAAGGACAAGGGTAAGGATAGTGAGTTTAAAACGCAATCTTTTTAGGCGTCTGAATGATCGTGAGATCGTGGTTTCGCACGATTGAAAAATCACACTATGGTTCAGTACTTTGAATCGTGTGCCCTAATAATTATTTCGTATAGTTATGAATGATTCAACCATGTCCAAAGTAAACTTTGGATAGGTTGAATAAACTATTCATTACAGAATTCATAAAATGCATTTAAAACCATAATGACTTTAATTAACAAGATGATAGAACACCTAATGATTTCTGCATATGAGTTGATGAGAGGGTAAGGGTAATAATGGTTGAAAAGATCCTGAAATCATATCATATCAACATGGGGTTAAATGATTCGTTGGATGAGGTCAAGGTGAGTCCTAATGAAGTCATAATGTTTTTGTGAGCATAAGAATGAGACATAATAGTCATGGTATGGTTTAGTGGATTAAACTCTTTGCCAAGAATTAAAACTAAAATAAATTTAACACCTTAACATATCTAATCATGTTGCTACAATGTTACGGTTTCATTCGGATTATCATTTGGAATTCCATTCGGACTAGGATTCGACCCTTCCTATGATCCTCCATATGGACCCTCTGTATAAAAATGTGCTTTACCGGATCTGACTGCTGCTAATTATGCAGTAAATTTTCCTTGGCTACTAGCACACAACAGAATGATGTAAACCATCTTTATTGAAGCTTAGTTGTGCTCTTAGTTATTCATCAAGGATTAAAGGAATCTTCCACTACTTACATTATCCTGAAAACATCTATAATTTTTTCAGATATAATTGAATCTTTTCATAAATAATCAGAAAGTAAATACAGTTCTAACCTTCCCCCAAACCAAAAATATGGCATGTCCTCAAGCCATCAAAGAAAAACTAATTGAGTTCCAAATAGTTTAACAAATAATTCTAAAATGTTGTTATCATTTTCATAAGAAAAAGAAACACTAACTAGTAAATGGGGATGATTCATATATGTACATTCATCCAAAACAAAATAACAGTGCTTCAGAATACCATATGAGTGATGATAGCATAACTGATGGGGAAAATGCCATAGGAAAAACCAATCTTCTTTGACTCATTTTAAAGATCTCTTGTCATCCAAAGAATATAGAGAAATTTCACCCACGAGTTTGTGAGATTGCCATAGTTATGGATCCCATTTCTAGGATATTCATATCCTAGGTATTATTTGAATTAGACGACAGGGTCCAAGCCCAACTTACAGCCATTCTCTAATGACAGTATAAATAATTGGCCTAAATATGTATTTTATATACTCAGGTTTTTTTCAAATGAGTCATGTGTATAGTAATGCATTAACCAGATCTCCTTTACCTGATATTTCCCTGCTTCCAGCAGGCCTTTTTAGTACCCAGACAGGTTTATCTTGGTACCATGCAATCATATCCCTGCTTCTAGTGAGCCTGTTCAGTGCCTCGACGGGTTTACTTGCATTTATCGAGCTTCCTTATTTAATATGTTACTTAGAATGGACCCGCTTCCAACGAGCTTGTTCAGTACCTCGGCGGGTTTTCTTCGTATAATGATTTTAGTATGTGGAATCCGATTGGTACTAGAGCGTGTTAAGCCTGCTAAACACATAATTCAATTTTTTAGAGCGAACCTTATGAGTAACTTTATTTTTTTTTTATAATAGCCTAAATTATAGATCATGTCAAAAGAGAATGACTTAAATTTGTTCCTTGACCTCAGTCTATATTATTCATAAAAGATCAGTAATTTTCTCCACACGTAGAAATTTCACTTACTCTTGGGTTACCTCCAAAAAACGCTTAAGAGACAAGTGTTGATAATGAGTATGGGATGAACTAGTATCCCATATGTGTAAGATAGAACTTTTAAAACCATGATGGTAGAGTAGGTCTTAAACAATTGTTCTAATGATAAATTAGAAATGTGCATGTCTGAATAAAACACCATAAAAGCATAAGGAATCATAGAAGAAAGTGTGTAGGAATCATATAAAGAACACTTTAATTTTCCTTATAAATTTCAGTTTTCAATAAAAGAGGAGGAGTTAGGATGTATTATGAGTTCTTAGAGCACTTACCTTTCCAAGCAGTATTTCATGAGCTGATTATAGAGATAAGGTTCTTGTAATCAAAATGCAAAACCACTTGTTAGATGATTCAAATTTATTCCCAACAAAAACATGTGTACAAAGGAAAAATTCATATAAAATTTATCAAAATTTAGGCAAAGGAAAAGAGTCTTCCTAATTTATTTGAAAAAATTCCATAAGCTGATTATAAATTCCATAAGCTCATAGGGTGTATGTCTAGTAATGTTTCTCCATGTTATTCTATAGGTCCACAAGGCCTCTGAGAGTCTATCTTCCTAGTCCTTATGATGTAGCTGAATGGTTTTGGTTAAGATACCTTCCAACACCTTATTTGTTGACTCTACCTGGCCATTAGCCTGTGGGTGGTAAGGTGAGGACTTGCAATGTTGAATTCCATACTTCGTGGTAAGTTATTTCATCAATTTGGAAGTGAATTGAGAACCTTGGCCGGTGACAATCCCTAGGAACACCAAACTGAGTAAATATTTCTTCATATATAAATTCTACCACATATTTCTCTGTGGCTCGAAACAAAAATTTAGCTTCTACCCATTTGGTGACATAGTCCGTGCAAACCAGGATATACTTCTTTTTGCGGGACATGGGAGAGATTGGTCCTACAAAATCAAGAGCCCATTTCTCAAAAGGCTCAATCATGACCTGAGGCTGTAAGGGCATGTCGTCAGATGACGTCGTTCTACCCATTCTTTGGCAATTGTCACATCCTTTAACATACCTAATAGCATCCTTAAAAATGATTGGCTATTAATACCCGGAATGCAACACTTTTTATGCAGTCCACTTGTCAGAAAAGCGTCCTCCACATGGCCTGTCATGGCATGTATGGAAGATTTATGTCATCTCGTCCTCCCGTACGCATCGTCTGATAATAAGATCTGGGCCAGTACGAAATAGATCATTATCAACCCAAGAGTAGTTAGAACTTTGGACTATAATTTGACGTTTCTTGTGTGGGGACACGTGGCTTAGTAACTTCCCAGTTTCTAAATAGTTAGAAATGTATGCAAAACAAGGGGTTTGAACAGACAACAAATAAATGTTCGTCAGGGAAATTATCATCAACGATTTTAGCACCGTCATCATGTTGGATGCAAGAGAGGAAATCCGCTACTAAATCCTCTCTACCAGGTCGATCAACGACGGTGATGTTAAACTATTGTAATAGAAGAAGCCACCGGGTCACTCTACCATTGGTAATTGGTTTATTCATCAAGAATCTAATGGCAGAGTGGTCCGTATGCACAAAAAATTCATAAGCTATAATGTAATGGCGAAATTTGTTGATAGCATCGACTACTGCCAAAAACTCTTTTTCAGTAACAGTGTAATTTAGTTCAACAAGAGTTGAGGAAGACATCTAGGAAGAGAGAGGTATGGGTGGAGATTCTGCTGTTCATATGCAGGATCGAAATCCTTCCCAGGATGAGGATTTGAGGAGGCTGAAAGGGTTGTTGAAGGAGTCGGGGCTTATGTGCCACAGGGATACGAAACTAGATCTGCTGAGGTTTCTGAGGGCTCGTTCCTTCAATGTTGGTAAGTCCAGGGCCATGTATGATACCATGTTTGAATGGCGTCAAGAGATCGGCGCTAGTACCATCAAAGAGTTGTTTTACCATGAGAACGATGGAGCATTTGGAACCCTAGCCATGGTTGTGACCCATTCATATTTCATCCTCCAACAAGGGCACAGGGGAGATCCGCGGGCGCTGGAAGGTAGAACAGCTCGTTCCTGGGCTCTGATGCTTCTATCCATGATGGCATTGGAAGCTCATAAGCACCAGAGGGAAGCCCCCTGCACGCTCTAGACTGTGTCACCTCCAGTTCCTCTTGTTATGCAGTTCATAGTGAGCCCTCTGTCTTCTTGTATTTCCATAGACCAGACCACTCAGAAACCAGTAGATATGAGGCATGAGACAAGAATAGGCGTGGAAGAGTTTCGGGTGGTCCAGAATAACTATATCGAGGTTCGAATTTCGACAGATCTGGTACTTTCTCTTTTTTTCCCCATTTGGGTGGTGGTGCCCCTCATTATTTTCAATATCTCCTATGAATCTGGAGTCATGGAAGGCATTGACAGGTTTCATATTTTTATTAAATTCTCGTCTGGGAAGTCGATTTTGGTGTGGGTTCATGAATTTGAAATAGTAGAGAAGCTAAAAGCCGATCTAGAGAAAAGAGAGGGTTTTCCTAGAACCTCTTTCTTCTTTCTTCATGAAGGTAAAGTGTTGCAAGAAGATTCTAGGCTGAAAAAATATCAGATCTGCAAGAACTCAACTATTTTTCAGATGCATCGTCTGCGGGGGGAGCAAAAGGAAAAAGAGGACCCTTTAGGCCTTCATCTTATAAGGAAGTAGCTCGGCCTAAGGGATCCCAGACAGTCTCCTCATCTTCTCCCCAAAACAGTCTGTATTTTGTTGAAAAGTTGGAATCCACACCAACCCTAGAAATCAAGAATTCACAAGTAAAACAACTGTTTAGTAGGCTACAATTTGTAGCTATCATTTGTCATTTTAATAGGTTTTGGCCCAGATATTTTGATCTACATCAATGGATTTTCACCAATTGGACAAAAAATTGTCAAATCCTCTTATGTTCCAAGGGTTTCTTTGTAGTTCAGTTCGAATCCCAAGAAGATTGCCAAAAGATGATATCACAGGGACCTTGGTTTTGGGGGAGAGCTGGGATCTTCATAACCCCTTGGTATCCTGAGTTTGATGCAAACTCCATGGTGGTGACCAAGATGCCAGTATGGGTGAGGTTGCCAAATATACCTCTACCATCATGGCATCATTTAGTATTGGAATACATTGGCAATCTTCTTGGGAGGTTTATCAAAAGTGATAGTGACAGGAAAGAGCAGGGTGTATTTACTTATGCAAGAATTTGTGTGGAGATAGATATCAGCAAAGGTCTCCTTGATAGAATACAGTTGAAACATGAATCCTTCAATTGGATTTAGAGTTTGGACTATGAAAATACTGCTTAGAGGTGTAGATTTTTTCATTTGATGGGTCGCCTCCAAGACTCATGCCCTCTTCCTAAAACGTTTACTAAGAAGAAGGGGCATACTACTAACCGTAAAAATTGGCAAATAAATTATGTTCTGCCTCTAGATGAGGATGAGGAAAGTGATGATGAAGAACAACCAGATCTACAGAAAAAATGAGGAAAATGTGATGAAATCTGAATCAGTGGATGCACAAACATTAAGAAAAAAGAACTATGGTGCGGAAACACTAACAAATGTTGTGAATCCTATGGATGTTTCTTTAAGTGGACTAAAGCGTGCACATGAAACAGAAAGTTTAGATTCTGATAAGGAACAAGTTATTGTCCAACAATAAGGGGAGATGGAAGGTAAACAATTGATTATAGCTGCCTCATCGCAGGAAGGATGGACTAAAGTGAAATCAAAGAAGATGGGGAAAAAAGGGAAAATAGATACTTATTTTAACCCTTGATTACTAATTCCTATGATGTAATATAGTTTACTTTTTTCTTATGTTTGGTTTTCTTTTTGACCTTGTGCTATGGCACTGGAGCTGATTGCTCGTAATGCATTTGCATCTACAAAATGTAATTTTTTCTGCTTAGGTTGTAGTAAAATTATGCTTTTTTTCCAGGAAAAAATAAGTCTGGTAGGAGTCAAACTTTTGCTAACAAAGTAGATGGCATAAAATGATTGGCCTTATTTTTGACATAGGACTCCTCCTATGGCCATATCAGAAGCATCAGTGGAAATATGGAAAGGAAGGGACCAATCAGGGCCCCTAAATATTGGTGCCACTGATAACTTAGCCTTTAAGTCTTCAAAATCATTTTGACAGGATTCAGTCCATTGGAATTCTACATCCTTCGTAAGCAGCTTAAACATTGGTGCAACTATTTTAGTAAAATTTTCAATAAAACATCGGTAGTAGCTTCCATGGCCAAGAAAACTCCTTACCTCTTTTTGAGTTTTTGGAGAGGGAATATTAACAATTACTTCTATTTTGGTAGGGTCTACCTTGATCCCTTGTGAAGAGACATGGTGCCCCAAGACTATACCTTTTGTTAATAACATTTTACATTTTTCATGGCTAAGGGCTAGGCTTGTCTCTTAACATCAGATCAGGCGCTTTTCAAGATTATCAAGAGCCTCCTAAAAGGTATTACCATAAGTTGTAAAAGCATCGATGTACACTTCTACATATTCATGTATAAGGTCAGAAAGTCTACACTGGATCTCGACAATGAAAGTCTACAACTCCATAATTAAAAAACTGTCAGCATGTATTATCATAATGAATGATTACAATAGATTTGGATCAAATCCTACATCATAACATTGTTTTCTCTCATTCCCCTCTCAATGAGATTGATTACATATTTATACATCAAATTATCTCATGGAAATGAAGAACTGAACCCCCAACTTATGATTTGTAACAGCTGAAACATGGCCGTAACTGCTAACAACTTTAGAACCAGTCGCAACAGTAAATCTGAAAAATACCCTTTCTAAGAACCACCTGTATATCATAAACCGTAGCTTTTTTTGGCAATTTATTTGTGATCCAAGTAAATGAGGTTGTTACGCACAAAACCCATGTCTCATATTTTTGAGATTCTTTTCCATCTGCCCGCAAATCGAGACACAAATCAAGGTGTTATTATTTGGCATGCATTTTCAGTTAAAGATGTAACAACTAGCTATGAGCGTCCTGTACGTGACAAGTCACTCCACAAACCATCATTAGTAAAATTATGCATAATAGTCTTCAATTCATCAAAGATAAAGGAAAATAATCATTATTAACCACTTAAAACATCAATGGNATGAATGAAAAATGGAATGATAAATGGGCGATAATGGGAAGAAAATGGATGAAATATATGTCAATAAGTGATGAAAAAATGGACAATTCCAGGGACCAAAATCTCCCCCAAACTGAACTTGTTGCATGTCCTCATGCAACCGAATACCTATGTAGCATCCAATTAGAAGAACTCATTCACTTATACCTTCATTTTACCATTCGTACAGTTGCATCCAGAAGAAATGGATATTTTAACAGAAATTGGCAAAGTCACAGCTGCTTAGTGGAGGATTTAATATAAAATTTGGCAGAGTCGCAGCTACTTAGCCGAGGATTTAGCAAAAATTTGGCGGAGTCGTAGCTTATTTTTAGCGGAGAATTTGGTGAAGGTTTTAGCGAATATTTTAGCGGAATCACAGCCCAAATAGCGCTAACTTTAGCGACGAATTTGGTGGAGTCGCAGCCCAAAGATCGCTAAATCTAGCAAAGCATTTAGTGAATATTTTGGCAGAGTCACAACCCAAAGAGCGCTAAATTTAGTGGAGAATTTGGTGGAGTCGCAACTGCCTAAAACGGGAAAATAGGCAAAAATTTTACAGTGTTGCAGCTACACAGAATGGAAAAAATGAAAGGTTTTACGGATTTGCAGCTGCACAGAACGGAAAAATGGCAATATTTTACGATGTTGCAGCTACAAAGAACGAGAAAAATGAAAGATTTTACGGAGTTGCAGCTGCACGGAATGAGAAAAATGAAAGGATTTACGGAGTTGTAGCTGCATGGAATGGGAAAAATGAAAGGTTTTACGGAGTTGCAGTTTCACGGAACGGGAAAAGGGCAATATTTTACGGTGTTGCAGCCTTTTGAACATAAAACTTCCAAATTCATTTTCTCCCAAATGAAAAACTAGGTTTGGCCAAAATTTTGCAGGCAAGTTTATACTAGTCCAATGCACATACACACCAAAAATTAGAGATACCCACATCACGGATTTTGAGAAAAATACAAATTGGCTGTAGGTGATTATGGTCATTTTCTCAATAATCATACATTATATTGAGATGAAACTTACAAGGACTATTCATCTTGGTATTATTCACTCCCTGTCCAAAAATCATGAGAATCCAACTTACCAATTGTAGGATATGCTCATTTCAATTTCTGCACTTTTGTAGATGAACATGAATAAAAATATGTTGCAGCTAAACTTCTTGAACCAATATTTCACAAAATACAACCTGGGTTGGGCTAAAATTTTGCGAGCAAGTAACTACCATTATAGTGCATCTCCACACCAAAAATTAGATAAACCCACATCACGGATTTCAAAAAAAATGCAAATTGGTGGTAGGTGATGATGGCTAGTTTCTCAAAAACCATGCATTGGATTGGGTTGAAACTTACCAGAGTTGTTCATCTTAATGTTATTCATTCCTTTTCCAAGTTTCATAAAAATCCATCTTACTAATTTAAATATTTTCTCAAATCAAATTCTGCACTTTTTGTAGATGAACATGAATAAAAATGTGTTGCAGCTAAACTTATTGAACCAATATTTCACAAAATATAAACCGGTTTGAGCTACAACTTTGAGGGATTGTTCATATTACCTTGGTGCATATACTCACCAAATTTCACAAATACCAAGATCACCTTTTGGGAGATATGCCCACTTCAATTTCTGCCCTGTTTTAAAAGAAAAATGTGTATGCATTCAGGTTGTTGGATAAAACACTATCAGCCATTCTATCATCATCAACGAAAAATAAGGAGAGATTTTGTCTGGCCACTATGATTTTGTTGCTTGAGAATAACAATAACTCTAGGTCAGAAAATACACTCATCTCCATAATAGTGGCATTGATTGACAAAGAAAACAAGCTGCTATAGGAAATTAGCTCATAATATTTGCAAATAAATGGTTTAAGATTTGCAACCCATTGCTTAATGCAACCAACAAATTGATTGCACACAAGTTCCAATAATCAAATCCTTTAATAAATCCAATTTGGTTTACCAATTAGGTATGACAAACCTTATTTCAACCACAACGAATTTATAGCTTTTCTCACTATTGCATGAAGGCAACAAAAACATAATGTTCCAAAGTGCTTTGAATACTCATTGATCAAGTTGCAAATCAGATCTTGGAAATATAGGATTGTTATAGAAATTTGGCAAAATTTTGAGTTTACCACTAATTTGCATTTTCAGCTAGTGATCTACCTCACTTGGATTTTCCTGCAGTAGATATTGACCCTTGTAAAAGAAAGAATAGTCTTACCTATAGGCTGCAACATTCAATCTGATTTCACTTCCATTCAAGGTAAATGATCCAACCCGTTTGTCTCTGCCAAAATCTTCATGTTGCTCTGAATTTTGAGCATATACTGAAATATTGTTTTACCTGGTCTGAAAGTAACATTTGCAATTTTCTCTTTCAATGCCAGAACATGCATGCATTTGTGGGCTGGGCCTTATCTTCAGTTAATTGCTTGTAAACATATGCACTTTTGCAACACACAAGATATAATCATTAACTTCATCAACTAAATTGTAATCTGCCTCAGTCTAGGGATGAAAATTACATTGCATGTATCATATTAATGCATTGACTAATCAGTAATGAAAATGTCATAGAGTGCACAATAATCCTTCTCCCCCAAGCTGAATACAAAGCATATCCTCATGCATCATTTCCTGATAATAGAGTTGGAGCATAATGTATGATGCAATTTGCAGCCATCAAAGATTTGTAGTGCCCACACGCATAAAAAAAATTCACAAATCTAGATAGAACAACCTTCAAGCAACTTCTTTATTTCTTCTAAGTGTTGGTTCTTGTGTGGCAGCAACAAGACTTCTTTTCTTATTGTTGGTTCTTGTGTGGCAGCAACAAGACTTCCTATTGTTGGTTCTTGTGTGACAATAATAAGGTATCAATTGATTATTTTCATGCTTGGTCAGTTGGGTCGGTGAGATGTTGAGTAGGACTTTGAAGTGGATGTGCATGAATGATGAAGTGTTAGAATTGAGTGGGAAAGGATGGGAATGGATGGACATAAAATGCTATATAAAAAAATGGAAATGGCTAATGCTTAGTGGTTCTTCATGACATTTCCTAAATCTTTAATAAATCAAAAGCTCATGTTATTTTACCTCAAGTGTTACCTCCATGGAAGCCTTGGTTGACATGAATGAACTGGTGTATGCTGGAGCTATGTAAGCCGATTTGATGCTGAGACAGATGTATATGAGAGCTAAAACTGGATGAGGTTGAATTTGATCCATGATGTTGTGCTGGTTGCATGTAAGACTGCTAATTGCTGGAAAAAAATGGAAAGGAATTGTAAAACTACTGAAACAAATGATGCTGCAAGTCATTGTTGAAACCATTAGATCACATAATCTTCAACTGCTACAAACCGAGGCACAATTCTTACCATGCGAATGAATGTGTTGAAGTCGAGCATGGAAAGAAAACATTGGAATACTAGCCATTATGTATGCCATTAACCAATGTCAAGCAACTCACCTTTGATGAAAGTGAGCTCTAAAGTACCTTAGTGCATCTTGACAGGTACAAATGGATGTGCTGGAGTTGAGTCACCTGCAAGATTTGTCAATCAAGAGGCATTGATGAATCCCCATGATTGACAACAAGAAAATCTACCATTGATTCATGTAAATACCAGGGCACTATAAAACTCTAATCTCGATCTCAGATAATGTGTCGGAGTCTATAGGACAAGACCATTGGAAGGTGGACCTTAATGAATTCCACATCATCCAATATGAGTACAAAATAAGTGATTGTGAAGAATCATAGTGAAAGATAGAACCAACATGAAACTGAGAAGTGGAAAGCATATGTGAAGTCGTGATATAGTAGTGACGTAAAATAAAATGGTTATGGTGACTACATAAGCAGTGGAAAATGGGACTTCGACATGAATGGATTTTTAGGGTTTTGAGATGAGGAGGGTGAATGAATCTACCATAGTGTAATTGGCTTCTTGAAAGGTTTATTTTTGGAAACAATTGGTAAAGGATTCTTGGCATGTAAAAATGGGACTTGAATTATTGAACCGTTGGTATGGTTTGCACATCAATCTATCCATTTTTTATGTGCTCAATCCATTTGCAAATTGATAAAAATTCTTCAAGAATCACTCATGCATGCATTGACTTTCTTCTTCCAAGGACCTACAAAAACCTAGCACTTGCTTGCAATAAAACATGAGATGATGGAAGAAGAGAGGTGATTGGTCTCTCTTCACCCAACACTTATGAAAAAAACAACAAGCAATTACTTATAAAACAAATCCAAAGAAAAATGAAGAAAGCAAAATCCATTTTATACCTGCGGGAGAGCAATGTCCATCCAGACTCACCAACGGTATTCTGATCATAGCTTCTTCATTCCTTGTCCAATTTGAATGATTCCAAATCCAAATGAAAGTAAATGCATAGGTATATTTCAATTAGAAATAGGTTTTTAAAATTCTATGCAATAATGTTCTAAATCACTCAGTAACAACCTGCATGACAAGGTGTTTTTTTTTTTAATTCTGGACTAGACCAACAGTCACGGTTGTAGGCTTAACTTTTTCATTTGATAACGAATTGATGCGATTCCAATTGGAGAGGAAAGTATATTTATGTAGGTATCTATGTAGAAATAGTTTTTGAATCCAATAAGAATTGATGGGTAAAATAATCCAGTGAACAGTCTAGGAAACCGAGTTTTAGGAATGCTGATTTGTGATAGGCAGTCGACATTTTGGTCATAAAATTTGCATACGATATCGGAATAGAGTGATTCAAATTGCATTGTAAACTATATTCATAGGGGAATATACCATTGAAACATGTTTCCAAGATATGTCCAATAAGGTATCCAAAAATTGACTGTCCTTACTCTGTTCCTAAGTTGCATGCTTGACACCCCGTTAGTATTTTCGCCATAAATGTTTTGTTTGATACCCAATATTAAAAATTCAAGTTGTTTTGGAAATTAGATTTAAAGGGATACTTGGGATGTAAACAATTTTTAAAATGAAGTCCATTTGGTCTCTCAAAAATGGACTATCCGGACTGTGTTTCAGTAAAAATTTCAAGCCAAAATATCACAAAAATCCAATAAATTAAATTTGCCCCCCAAAAAGTGACCAAAATAGGCGTGAATGTTTTTAGTGATGTAAATTTAAATAGAACACACACACATACCAAAATTTCCAAGCATTGAGCACCTATATTGACTTACACAGTCTGTTGCAGCCGCAGCTGCAACTCTTTAAAATGACATAATGTTGAAATAAAGCATGTGTATTGTTCTAGATGTGTTATATACAATTGAAAACCAAATACATGCCATGATGTGAAACACACATGTATTTCAAACTCATAAATTCTCACCTACAGTACAGTCACAGCTGAGTGTTGCATCTCACTGTCACAGCTGGTGTTGCAGCTCACTGTCACAGCTGGGTGTTGCAGGTCACTCTCATACCTGATAGTCACAACTGGGTGTTGTAACTAACAAATTCATGTCAAATTTCAAGCTTAAAGGGTTCCATAATCATTGGCTCATTTTCATGTGGATCCTTCATTCACCTTCCCTAATTACTGTAATTTTGTTTTCAGGAAAGTTTGTTTTTTTTGTATCAATTAGACACAAATTAAATTTTGAACATTGAAGACAAAAATGATTTAAGCATTTTGCTCAAATAGTCAACAATTCCAAAACATTCTTGAAAACATCTCATACCCATTCCTTATCTTTCTACTTTATGATCTTCCAGATCACAACAAGGCGTAGGAAGAGAGCATACTTATTTAAAAATAAAAAACTTAAAAAAACAAAAGCATGGTTTTATTCTGTTATTCTATCCTACCCTATTCTACTTGGAAATATAAAAAATGTTCAAGTGTATGCATATTTCCAATGGAGCCACTTTCAAAGAAGTGCCTCAAGTATGCTCATACTCCCAATAGAAAAATATAACTTTATGAATGCCAGGATATGAGAGATCAACTTCCCTTGATATGATGGTTCCAAGAATTGGTGAAGTATGCAATGATGTTGCAGACAGATGACATATTGAAAACAAGCTTCAATATAGTCTTTGTTCCCTTGATTTCTCATAAATGTTACACCATGAAGCTCCTTAGTGAACTGATCTTCCTCAATGCATAATAGATTCGGATCTAATGATGTAAATGATGCTTCAATTTTTGGTTCCAATGTTTGTCCATCATCAAATGTTATGTGTAGCATGTTGATCTTGTCTGCTTGCTTATGAGGACTATAAGAAATTCCATCTACAAATCTTGGATTTAAAACATGTTCAGGCCTCATATGGATTTGTTGCAACAACGCACAGTCTTTTTGCAGCAGTGTAAGTGAGGTAGAACAAGAGGTAAATGTAGGAACATTTTGCAGTTCAGCACTGTGAGCATACTGTACTGCTTTATTATGGTTAGGGTGGAGGGTGGATTGGACAGGAAATTGTGTTGGATACCAAGGAGTTTGATGAGAAAATAGATGTGGCTGATGTAGATAATTGGTTTATGAGGTTGATATTGAAGGACCAAGTTATGTTGCAGCATGAGGGAGAGTGGCCATGTGATCATAAGAAATGTCATTCCAACCTTGTGGATAAGCTAGGTAAGAGTTAAATTGAGGTTGCAATAGCTGCCATGGTGGAAGAGTATTCAATGATTGAGTATGAGAGTAAGGAAATGGAGGGATAGAATTTTGAACCATACATGTAGGCCACGGTTACCATGACTATCGCAATGAGTTGGCTGCAACTCCCAGATCTCTTTGATATGTTTCTTCCATCCTTGGTAAGGAGGGACAATGATATTTGGAATGATTCAAGTCACATATGCCAAAAATTATGGGACTATCTAGAGGACAATCCATTGCAAGATGTTTCTTCTGACACCGAGGGCAAACTATTTCTTCAAATTCCTCATGTTTTTCCTAAACCTGTAAAACAACCAATTCTGAATTTAGTGAATCATTGATATCGTTATTAGAATTTTCA
Organism: Pseudotsuga menziesii; assembly: GCA_001517045.1. NCBI lineage: Eukaryota > Viridiplantae > Streptophyta > Pinopsida > Pinales > Pinaceae > Pseudotsuga > Pseudotsuga menziesii. Next base: position 72,208 of record LPNX010202371.1, read on the forward strand.
AATAAATTATTGATTTTAGCTCATAAAACTCTTGTTTTTGCAGCAAATTTCAAAAATAGAGATAAAAGTTCCTTATAATTCTTACCGAAATTGAAGTTTCCTCTTGAATACCTTCTACATAATTCACAAATATCATCACATGCTAACTCAAATACATTACATGTTCCCATCAAATTTAGTATTTCTAAATATTCAGCTTGGATTCCCTTGAGTAGAAGTGTTTTTAAGGTCACCTTCCCCAAATTCCTTTGTCTGGATCTTTGGAGGTTATATTGAAAGCGTTCTATGTATTCCTCCAAACTCTCTTCTTCTCCTTGTGTCATTTCAAAGATGTCTTCATTGACCCTACAATAATCTTGGTACATTTTCAAGAATACATGTTTCATGTCTTCCTAAGTTTTTATACAATTCCCACCGAGGCTCATGAACCATCGGAGGGATGTTCCTTTTAGAGTAAGGGGAAACACATTCAACTTTTGATCATTAGCACAATAACCATATCCTCTACAAAGTATTTCGAATTGAAATAAAAATACATCAGGGTCTTCATTTTCCAAATCGTGAAAATTTGGCAGAACATGTGGGGGGATGCTTTTCGTTGGCGCCACTCTTCCTGAATCTCTGATGGGAAATTCAAAGGTAACAACTTCTCCATATTTATCACCTACCATATCTTCATCAGATTCTTCGTGTGCTATCTTGAGGCTCCTCCTTCGAGTGTTCCTGTCAACTTGTTAGTAGAATGGGTGGTTCTTACAACACCACTAAGGGGAATGATAAGACTTATGCTCCAAAGATTGAAAATAAAATAAAACTAAATGCAAAGATAGAAAATTCACACTCAAAGTAAATTCAATAACCTCAAATGTAATCACGCAACCTACATGCCCTACATTAACAATGCATCTACAAAACAATGTTAGATGTACTTTTTCACCATTCATAACTTCCCCAGCAACGGCGCCAAAATGTTGGGCCCACTATATGCCAGTTAATTAAAACTTAACATGCAGAGTGCTAAAAATAAATTATCAACGAAAGGAAGTATTTTATTTCAAAGCTATCATGCAAGATCTATGCGAGCACAATTTCTACTTGACACTGTTATCTATTAGTATGTAATCGAAACTCTTTGTAAACTAGATCATACCTTCTTGAAAAGAAAACAAATCTAAAACCTATTCATAAATCCAAACTGTAAATCTAATCACACTTGAACAAAATCAATTCTCATGAAACAATATCTAATTGCATACACCTAAAAGAAATGCTATGTTGGCCAACGATCTATCAAATGAATTAACAACACAACGACTTTGACAAATGTAATGAATGAAAGCGTACAACTATGATAAATCTAATGAATGAAAGAATGAACGAAATAATAAGCAAATCTAAACAATAACACATCTTCAATCAACACTACCAGCATCTGCTCAGGGAAGAGGACCCTTCCTCCACTGAGCAGAGTTGGATCTCCATAATGAAAGTCTACAACTCCATAATTAAGAAACTGCCAACATGTATTATCATAATGAATAATTACAAGAGATCTGGATCAAATCCTACATCATAAAATTGTTTTCTCTCCTTCCCCTATCAATGAGATTGATTACATATTTATACATCAAATTATCTCATGTAAATGAGGAACCGAACCCCCAACTTGTGATCTATAACAACTGAAACATGGTCGTAACTGCTAACAACTTTAGAACCGGCTGCAACAGTAAATATGGAAAATCCCCTCTCGAAGAACCACCTATATATCACAAACCGTGTCTTTGTTTGGAAATTTACTCATGAGTCAGATAAATGAGGCTGTTATTCACAAAACCCATGTCTCGGATTTTCTAGATTCGTTTCTATATGCTCGAAAATCGAGATGCGAATCAAGGTGTTATTATATGGTATGCATTTTCGGTTAAGGCTGTAAGAGCTAGCTATGAGCGTTATGTACCTAACAAGTCACTCCACAAACCATAATTAGTAAAATTATGCATAATAGTCTTCAATTCATCAAAGATAAAGGAAAATAATCATTACTAACCACTTAAAACATCAATGGAAGTAGTATGTTGTTTTACGTATAGTTACAACAAATGGATGGAAAATGAAATGATATATGGACGATAATGGAAAGAAAATGGATGAAATATATGTCAATAAGTGATGTAAAAATGAACAATTCCAGGGTCCAACATACATGTCAAGAAAAGAAAAGTATTATTTGTCGGACAGGGTATCTAGCACTTAGTCAATAAAGGGAAAGGGAAAATAGTCCTTAATTGTATCCTTATTCAGTTCTCGGAAGTCAACACAAATACTCCATTTCCCTGTGACTTTCTTTAGGACTACCACTAGAGGAGACACCCATTTACTGTCTAAAATTGGGTAGATGAAACCAGTATTGAGAAGTTTTTGTAATTCCTCTTTAACTATGTCTTTCAAAGCAGGATTTATCCTCCTCTAAGGCTGTCTTATAGGGGATATACTCGCATCCATGTAAATATGGTGAATACAAGTGTCAGGGTGTATACCCTTCATATCAGTGTACTCCCATGCAAATTCTCCAGCTTGACTTCTAAGAACCTTGAGCAACTGATTTTGTTGGTTTTCACTTAACCTTGTGTTTATGTGTAGAAATTTTCTAGGGCCGACCTCACAAGGTATGGTATAACACCCTGTATGCTCCTTAATTGCAAAAACACATGGTGTATCCACAAATGTCGAGAGGGACAAATTTTCCTGAAACTCATCTCCAAAAAATTGATCAAATTAAGCAAAAGACGGAGGAAAATCTACACAGGCTGTTGAAGAAACAAATTGGTTTAACACGTTATTAGTAGTCTTCTCCTGAAGTACCCAAGAGTAGTTACTAGGAAGGGAAATGCCTTCAAAATATTCTTCCCAAAAAGAACAATCTAACCACCACAAGTTTTCGGTTATTGGTTGTGTTGGGGGGTATAAAACAAGTCTTTACATAGAAACCCCATTAGAAATGGTCATCTCCCCATCCCTACATACTATAAAGGCATTAGAAGTGGCTAGCCATGGTCTCCCTAGGATAATAGAATGTCCTTTCGAAGGATCCTTTGATTATACCAACATAAAGTGAACAGGGTATTCCCATGAAGCCACTAATACAATAATATCATCCAAGACTCCAGCAAGTTTTACCGTGGTACGGTCTGCTAGTTCTAGAATTGAAAGGGTAGGTCAGAGAAACTATCCCAGCTGTAAAACTTCTAAAGATATTTTGGTCATCATATTAATAACAGATCCTAGATCAATAAGTGTATTTTATATGGAAATATTATTTACAATAATAGTTACTACTGGGCTTCCTGGATTTGTATATTTTTCAATTCTAGACTGGTCTATCATACATTCATACATCTCTCATATAACATGAATTGTAGGGGGGTCTTTCTATTTCTTACCTGGGAGTTTGAGACACAGTTCCTTTATTACTTTGTTGTCAATTGGTATATCCTTAATATCTTGTAATAAAGTAATTTTGACACAGATATTTTTTAGTTCATTTAGAATGTCGTACTCAGGACGAGTCACAGGTTTTTCTATTGCTAGTCATTCCGAAAATGGAGGGATTCTTTGTTCCTAAGTTGGTTCTACCTGAGGATGGGTATTCACTAGAATATTTGAGATATCCTCATCCTGTAAAATGGCATCATTCATGACTTCATTAGGATCTTATTCTTCTTCATTCTCCTCATGAATAATGACTGATGACTTGGGTTTATCATTCACAACTCTTCCAGATCGTAGTTGGATCTCATGCACAGGTACAGTGGAAATAGCATAGGATGGAAGAGTTTAGAACTCAATGCTGTTGAGAGCTTGAGTTGGCTTATTGTTTGGGTTAGGTATCGGTTGTGCGGGTAATAATTATGTAGGTCGTGGGGGATTTGCATTATGAAAATGATGAGGTTGTTGTGCAATAAGAGGAACTGGAGGAACAAATCCAGGAAAAAATTGTTGGATATTGGGTGAGTGTTGAGGATAAGGATGATTAGGTACAGATACAGGTGGTGATTGAGGACATTCTTGTCCCCTCCATCCCTTTTTCCAATACTGATGCTGAGTAAAATGAGGAGGAGGAGGAGGATACTAGGTGGCCAGTTCTACCAACTTGAAGTGTTCCATTGTTGAGGCTGTTGGTAGGGATGATTATAGGGTTGGGGTTGTCGTGACAAATTATGATATGTTGGTTGGTCTCTACGCTACCAAGGAGGCCTCCTAGATGTTTCACCAATGTCCCTACTCTTATATATGGCTTGTAACCTAGGAAACGATGGGCAATTTTCTATTTTGATCATCCGTGCAAATGTGACATACTGAGATATTATTCAATGGGAATTCCCATTGGAAATTCTTCGTCCTTCATCTTGGACAGAAAATGCTCATTGTTGTGCACTCTTCCTCTTGTCTCTTTTTAGCTTGTAAAGCATCTAGTTGAGAACCCATTACTCGTAAAATATCAGTTTTGAAGTTTTCCAATAGGTTTCCTAATTCTATCCTTATGACTCCTCCAAAACTAGAAGTGTTTCCTTTTATATTTCTATTGTAGGGCTCCAAAATATTTCTCCTGACTTTTCCCCTACTTCTCGAATAATTTCTACACAGATCACCGATTTGTGCAAAGGGTTTGTGAGAGATATTGCCAAATGCCATGAGATTAATGTTTTCTACCAAATATTCTAAGATCCCTTTAAGGAAGAGTGTCCATACTGCATATTCTCGAAGGTCATTATATTTAGACTTGTGTAATGTATAAATAAACCTTTCGAGATAATCTTCTAAGCTCTCATCTTCGAGTTGTTTCTATCTTGAAAATATCGTTTCGAGAGTTTCTAGGTTTGCAATACTCTTGATATTTTCACAAAAATGCAGTTTTCATATTTTCCCAATTTTTGATACTATACTCTCCTAGTCCCGTGAACCATATGAAATCATAATATTTTAGTGTAGCAAGAAATTTTTTTAGTTTGTGAGCATCTTATAGATAGTTATAACTTCTACTCAGAATGTCAAACTCGAACAAAAATGTGTCTAGGTCTTCATTACTTTTCCCATAGAAAGTAGGTAATGACTAAGGAGGTATGTTCTTCATATTTACATCCTGTGCAGTGTCTAGGATAGGAAACTCGAAGGTAGCATCAGTTCGATTTTCTACTTCTTCTTCGTCATTTCTAACCTCTTCGTGATCTTCATTTTCTCCCCGTCTCTCCATGTAGATTCGATTTTTAAAGAGAGTGTACCTAGGAGGCTCCTTTCGAGGTGATAACGGGGCGTCCCAACATTCTTTTTCAGGGGAGATCTTCCTCCGATAAGAGAAGTTTCCAACCGCTTTTTTATTGGGTTCTACAGGGAAGGTAGGTTCTACTGTAGATGCCTCAATCTGTGGCACAAAAGTATTTATTGAACTACCAAAGAGAGCATTTACCTGAGCATGATTAATGAAATTGATGAAGTTAGGATCCCTTACTAGTGAAAAAGTTGTATCATTAGGTTTTGGTACCAATGGAGGGTTAAGGGTGTCCAACGGCTGACCCTCTTGAACTTCTTCAGGAATGGGGTCTCTAGAACTTCCTTCCAGGGTTTCTCTACCTTCTATTTCTCCTCCTTTAGGTTTCCAAGAAGAACTACTTCCTACGTGTGTCTTCAGATACCTTTCCTCCGAGTTAGTGGTTGGGGTGTTATGCCCCCCATAGAGGTTAGTAGGAATTTTAACAAAGTTTGAGAACTAGTTCCAACGTATCTACCTTTTGAAACTCTAGGTCTGTGCATGAAAAGCTAATCTAAATGAAAACCTATAATACTATTATTACTATTGGATTTGGGGGCACCTGTTATAACAGATGCACAGGTTCTTACATCTTGTCTTACTGCTCTGCCACCGCCAACCTATTACTAAGCTTCATAAGGGAATTATATTCCACCTTACAAAACAAATCCCTGGTAACGACACCAAAATGTTGGGTGCTATATTGTCTTAATGAATCACCAAATATTTAATTATCAACCGGGTTTGTAAACTTGGAGTTGACACAAAATATATACTATGGTAGAAGGATACCTAGGGTGTCATAGAAATATTTTAATAAAGAAAAGATCGAAAGATCTTTCAAAATGAAAAAATGAGTCAAAATTCAGAAATTCAACTACGAAGTTAATTAGATTTTCAATAGATCATAGTAGTATTAATCTATACTACTCTACTCTATAAATAACGGAAAAGATATATATAATACTAATCTAAGAAACAAGACTTGCTCCAAGAATTAGAAAGGTTATAAACAAATTCAGAACTCTAACTATATGGAAATAAGAGATTAGATTATCTAAGGCAATATTATAGCTACTTAATATATTTAAGAAATTCAATAATTAAACTATACATTTATTTAACCAATACACAATAATTAAGCTAAATTATCTAGTTCCATTCTCCTTGAGGATTATGAGGATATGTGTTCAATGTGACAAGAACTGGAGAAGGTGTATCAAAATGAGTTTCTAAGGAAATCATAAAACTGAATGGAATTAAATCTAATTTAACTTCTACAAAGAGGTGTAAACTAAAGAGTGTCCAGTTACATGTGATAGTAAACATTGTGATTTATTGTCTATCTATAAGCAAATGGATTTAGTTGAAATGAAATATTATGAACAACTAATCTATTAATTGAGACTTTTCTACTGATTACTTTGAAGTTGGAGGTATACTATTCTAGATAGGTAAAGCATGAAATAAATTTAAGGAAATAAATATAATCTAGAAGCAAGTAGAAAACTTAATAAAGATATTTTATTTCTATTCTATGAACATCTTTAGTAACTACAGAATAAAAAAAACATATCTTATGCTAGAAATGATGATCAAACCATAAAGAACTAATGTGCTGTTTAGAGAATAAAATTAACAAGTTTAATTCTAAAATCATTCTAAATCGGAATAAATTAAATCAAACTAGAAACGCAATTGACAAGCTCCAAAGCAGTAATCAATTAAGAGATCAGAGATAGAAGAAACATAACTCAAACATAAACTAAAGCAAAAAGGAATGAAAGCTAAGAATCGCTATGGAGCTCAAGGGATACTTTACGTGGTTTGAAATAAGGCTCTAATTATATATATGAATACTAGTTAACTACAGAAATTAACACAATTCGAAAACTAGGAAAATTGGACTTTAAACAAGTATAAAACAAAATGGGAAATATTAAAGTTTGAACGTCAGTCTGGATGATAGTATGGAACAACAATCCGAATGACAATCCGGATGGTGAAAAATAGTGTAATTTTGAAATAAACAACCTAAATGATCCTAACACCAGCTAGATTATGCATATGAGGCTACAGTGCAGAAAAAGACAGTAACTAAAATATTCAGTAGTTGAAATGTCATAAGAGAACTTATGCTAATCTACTTCTAAGAAGAGAAGTCATTTCCTATTGTATAATAAAACAAATTAAAAGATAAATGCAATTAACCTACAACTACAGAAGAATCAACAGAATTGAACCTAACTACAAACTAAACCTGAAATATTAAACTAATTAAACTCTAGCTAATTGCAAATATGAAATTAGAGAACAAACGAAAAGAAAGACTGTAGATAACTGTGTGTGACCGATCACTTTCAATTTAGGAAATATAAACTATGTTAACAACACTTCACATAAATTAAATTAACAAGAGACAACACACGTTATGGGTGACAAAGTAACATAAATTTATAGGAAATCAAATTACATACAGAAACTGGAAATGAAAACTACTTATCTGCAAAAAGGGAATAACGAAATACACAAATGGAGATGTCTGGTTGTTGAGGGGCCCTTCTCAGTAATCAAGGGTGGTGCTTAGATCAATCAATCACTCACGAAAATAGAGACATATATTCACAGCTGAAAATAGAATTTTTTAAACTGGAACAGAGTTTACAAAGTTTTTATCCAACGACGACTACTACTATCCTATTTTCATCATGAGACATCGTTTATATAGATTTTACAATGGAGTGAACAGGTCGACCCTTTCAGTGGTCTACTGCTCTAAAAATAAACAACCTTAAATGCTAAACAAATGATTGTCTAATGATTTATGACAGTGTATGACCGTCTTCCTAATCCCTTGATTGTCGGTTCTCCTCGCGTGAGCTGCTAATATATGGATCTTCATTGACGTGGGAAGAGAGTGTCGAGCTGAGAGGACAAGATCTCGAGTCTTCTAGAGAAAGGAATCTCGCACTAGGAGGACGCGTGGCCAATAGAACCATGGAATCGTTCTTTGCTTTTAACTCTCTGGAATGTCCCAACCAACAGAGCTGCGGGTTGATCGGAGGGCTGTATGACGAGCTGGATGCAAGTGTGCGTGTTTTACGTGAATGCATGTCCAAGTGGAGGATTGTTTAAAACCACATCCTGCAAAACAAATCTAGTTTACAAATGTCACATAATTGTCAATAAAACCATGAAATAATGAAATTTAACCAAGACTTGTATAATATACAATTACATTCATACCTGTGTTTAGTTGATGGTCTAAATGGCAGGAAATATACCAAAAAGTGACAAATATTAATGTCAACAGAGGAAATTATGACTAAAATGATGACAAAATTGGGATCAATAGGGGTCACGTGCGACCAAAGGATTTCGCCCATAATTTCACCGTCCAGGCGAAATCGCCACTCATGTAGAAAACTCCATAATAATTTGGTAGAAACATGTGGAGTGAGAACTGAGGGAGACTATTAAATACAACTGATACATGGTGGAACCGCTGCTGATAGGTCTGGTTTGATGGACGTTGTTCCTATAAATTGTTGGTGAGTAGTGAGAGAAAGTTTGAGTGACAAATAGGGTGGAACATGCTGAGCACATCTAATGCATGGTGGATCTGTCATTGTTAGCTGTGGTAGGATGAACGTTGTTCCTACAGGGGCCCCTTACATATTTTTTCTATTCTCCAAACAAGAATGGAACAATTTTTGCATGGTTCTACTGTAGTTAGCTGCTACAAGACTGATGGTGCTCCCCCCTAGGGCTCTCTTCCGAACGTATGTTTGAAGCTGATAAGAAATTGTCTAACACACAGTGAAGTCACTTGTAATCGAGCCTCATCGGGATTAACGAACCTACCAAACATACAGTATTTGTTTACTGCTTTACATTTATGGGTATTGGGTTGTGAACCCTTCTCCAGTTCCTCCTCTAACCTGTCAAGGCATGGGACGAAAAAATGTTTGTCTTGGTCCTCCTAAGGACTCACTTGCTTCACAAGCCGCTAAAAAATCCACTCTACAGGAGAATTCTCACAAGATGGGTAGATATCACCCCTTTGACTGCCAATCTGGACATGATGGATTGGTAGACACTATAAAGAAAAGATGTGTCAGTCGAAAGAGCTTCCCCCTCAACATCGCGCTTGTGGATGATAACTCAATGAAAAACATCATCCCTTTATCGGAGTAGGCTCTGGTGTGCTATTTCAGTAGAAGGGTTACCGTGCAAAACTTCATGGCATGGTCAAGGGATCTATGGACCTTGGTTATTGGATATGCTCTGGATTGTTTTGCACTGCCAAAAGGATGGTCCATCTGCATTTTTCATAATATGGAGGACACCAGACTTATTCTCATGGGGCAATGGCTCCTTGGAAACCATGTTTTCAATGTTTCCAAGTGGTGCCCCTCATTTAGCATTGAAACTGCTAAACTGACTTGACAATCCATATGGGTCAAGTTACTAGGCCTTCCTCCAGAACTGTGGTCTAACGAAATATTTGAACTCATCAAGAATTCAATAGGAACTTTTATCAAGGCTGACCATTCGTTCTTGGAATCTGGCCTTATGATGGTGGCCAAGATTCTAGTAGAGATTGATCTTCATGAGGTTTTATGGAATGTTATGTCCATCACTAAAGGAAATCAACATCACATACATGTATTGTACTACATAGGCATCCCCTTCCAATGCAACATGTACCACTCTTATGGTCATGTGGTCAAGGATTGCAATCTTCTTTTCATCAGTAACTACTAGCACAAAGGCTTCACTGAACCCGCTCCTGATGGACCCCTAGTGGTGGCTGATTAGACCCTTGTGAGAGATACACTTTCAGTGGATCAACGTGTCAGTGGATCACATGCTGATGCCAGGGTGGATACGCCTTTGGCTACTGACAAGATAGTCTTCGGAATTATGTACTACCGAGCTTTCTCTGAAAAATACTCTGCATATGCTTTAAAAGGTAAACCTGAACCTCCTCTAAAATCTCCCCCATATATTGTTATAGCTAATCAAACACCTCTCCCTTCACTGATTAAGAACCCTAACCCTTTGGATTTGCCTCCTCATCCATCAACTCAAGCTTCCCCAACTGTTGTTGATTCACCTAACTTGTTTTCTTTCTTTGCCCCACATATTCGAATGGAAGGGGAGATACATAGGTCTCCTTTTGCAATCGGATCTATGTTTTCCTCTCCTAGATCATCTAAATCCAGTTTGGCTGATACCTTTGTCGTATCCCCTATCAAATATATACTTCCTTATGAGAAGGGATTTATATCTAATCATAGCCTTCTGTAGGCAGAGGAACGCCCTCCATCTGTCTTTTTATCAGCTATCCCCACCTCCCTTATTACTGAGGAGCCCATAAAATCCTCTAATGCAGTTTTGAACCCCATCGAACCAGATCTTCTATCCTCCCCTGTCTCCCCCTAGGTCATCAATGAAGTGAAGGCTATCATTGCCCCCTATATACTCCCTTCAGTCATCCATGAAGAATTCCTCACAGTGGGGCTTGGGGCTTGACACATCATCCTCCTCCCCTAGGATTAAAGGAAGAACCTCAATCCTGGACAAGGCCAGGAAACAAAGTATCAAGGATATATTTGAAGGAAAGTAGCGTACTATAACTAGGGCAATTAGAACTTACGCCCTCAAACATATGGTCCCATAATGCTCATCTTCTCAACTAATTGCAGAGGGCTTGGACAACCTTCCAAGAAACTAGCCCTCAAAAGGATGGTAGCTCTTCATCACCCTGTCATTATACTTCTTTAGGAAACCCTATCAACTAGTGATTCTATCATCACAAAACTCATTCAACTTCTTCCGGGATGGGCATTCAGCTGTACAGATGAAATTGGTCGATCTGGTGGTGTGATTACGGGATGGTACACCAAAGACATTCTAGTCACAAATTCTTGGTCGGTCATCTTAGGGCTTGGTACTAATCTATTTTTGAAGGAATTTGGCTAGTATTTCACCATATTGAACATATATGGGCCCAATACCGGCAGAGTTGAATACTGGAATCGGTTGTTTCAACCTGGGACACAACGCTCGAGTAGATTCATTTTGGGTGGAGATTTGAACTTCTCTTTAGGTGAAGCTGAAACATGGAGATTTAATTCCATAAAAGACCCTTTTAACAGATTTATTTTTGAGATTCATCAAAGACAAAGGCCTAATCGATCTCCCTCCTATCCAACTTAATCCAACCTAGACAAATAGAAGAGTGGGGGAGGAAAGTGTATCCAAAAGACTGGACATATTTCTCATCAATGAGGAAGCCCTTCTGATAGCCTCCATCATTCATCAATAGATCGGTGAGGGTGTTTTAGCTGACCATTAGCCAGTTCTTTTGGATTTTAACTTTCGTATGGATAAATCCCCCACCCCTTTCAAATTCAACATGTCCTGACTTTAGCATGATTCCTATAAGTTGCTAATTAGGAAGAAATGGATACCTTATAACCTTGGAAGCTCCTCATCCGCTGCTGAACAATTCGCATTCAACCTAAAAATAATAAAGGAGGAATCCAGATTATAGTCTTCCCACCATAGAAAGGTCATGGAGGCCGATCTCATAAAAATCAAGAAGGAACTGTCATTATTTTCTTTAACACATCCACTGGGGTTTGACTCATTGACCCAAAAAGAACATTTTGTGGATCTGGAATTCAAGAAGAAGAAATTATTAGCAGAAAAGGAGCTCTCTATTAAGCTTAAGAGCAGACCCATTTGGCTTTAGCATGGCGACAACGACACCAAGTATTTTCAAAATTTCTTCAGGAACAGGACAACCATCCACACTATATGGCAACTGGAAAATGGTGATGGTCAAGTTTTCCATGGTTTCGATGAACTTGCGAAGGCTAGCACTACTCACTTCTCATATTTGTATAAGAAAGATATCTGGTCCTCAATCAGGAACATGATGGACATGGTGTCTTTTTTCCCCAATGCAACCTCGATGGAGTAGAATGAACAAATGAATGCTCAGGTGACTATGGAGGAGCTCAAGGCTTCGATTTCCTCAATGAAAGATGATAAAATCCCTGTGCTGGATGGATTTCATTTTGAATTCTACACTAGGTTTATGGACATTCTTGAGACAGACCTCCTAGCTGTCGCTGAGGAATCTATGGTACAGGGCAGAATCCTTGGTTCCTTCAATAGTACCTTCATAGCACTCATCCCAAAGAATGACAAAGCCATGAACCTGGATGACTACCGACCCATCTCATTATGTAATGTTCTATACTAAATTGTGGCGAAGATCATAGCTAACAAAATCAAATGTTTTTTTGATGAGTACATCAATAGTGATCAATATGCTTTCCTCAAACACAGACACATTCATGAGCCCGTTGCTATGCCCAAGAGGTATTGCACACTGCCAAGACAAAGAAATATCCTTTGGCGCTCTTCAAGATTGACCCCTCCAAAGCGTATGATCGCGTTAGCTAGACGCTGATCAGGCTCATTCTACTACAGTCTTGGTTCACTCTTAATTTCGTCAACTGGATTATGGCCACTGTAAAATCTGTTTCTTTTGCAGTGCTCATCAATGGATCAACTTCTATATTTTTCAGGCCTGGCTGGGGACTCACGAAAGGCTTCCCTCTTGCACCACGACTGTTTATATTCATGATGGACGAACTCAGTTGCTTGATGTCGAATGCCATGTCCTCAAGGTTAGTCAATGGATTTAGGTATGATGAAGATATCACTGTCACCCAATGTTGCTTTGTTGATGATCTATTATTTTTTCAGATGGATCTCGAAGGGATGGTTTGATCCTTAAATCCTCCTTAAGAGTTTTTTGCCTTGCCACCGGCATGATAATCAACAACTTGAAATCCATGTTGTCTCTCCTAAATATGGAACAGAGGGAGGCGACATGGCATTTGGACAACTTTGATTATCCAACAAAAGATGTCAATATCGGTCTCAAGTACCTCGGATACATCATCAAACCAAATGATTATTCATCCAAGGACTGGCATTAGCTCTTGGAACGTATCGAGCATCGATTGAAGTTGTGGTGCAACCACTGGATATCCCGCAGGGGTTGCCTGATTTTGATAAACTCCATCATTGAAGCTATCCCAGTTTACTGGTTTACCCTCTCCCCTACACCTGCAAGCATCCTCCATAGGATTCAAATTCTGTGCAAAAAATTTCTCTGTGGACGCAAGGATCAGGATTTGGATTTTTCTTGGACATCATGGCCTTTAATCGCCCATCTCAAAGCACTGGGTGACTGGGGCAACAAGGATTTGAAACTCTTTGCTACTGCACTTGCTGCAAAAAGTTCTTGGAATATTATCAGAGCCTCAAGATTATGGAACCGAATTATCCATCGTAGATATATCGCCCCTCTCTCCACCATCGAATGGATTCGATTTGATGTTAAATCAACTGCTCATGCTTCCATCACGTGGAAGGCCATTATTGATTCATTCAATCTCAGATGTTGCGTATTGGCCAAGATCCTTGGGTAGGTGGCTTACCTTTCAATCGTTTCCCAGCTTCTTTTGACAAACTGAAGGAGCGCGGTCTTGTTCACCTCCACCAGATCTCCAATCTACGTGACCTCCCAAATGCTCAATAGTCTTGGCTCATGGCTGATGGACTGGATCTGACAGAGGATGAGACAATTATTTGGGATCACTACATATACAGATTACAGAACAACCTGGTTAGACTCACTAACAGGTCGAACACTCTTACCTAGATAAAAAAAATGCCAAAGGAGGGCCATTTACTCCCAAGATTGGATATCAGGTGCTAAGAGACATGGAAGACCATGCTCAGCCAGATTGGTGGTGTTTCAGCATATGGAAGTTGAAATTGTCGCTCAAAAATAAATTATTCTTCAGACTGGCGTTGGATGGAAAAAATCATGTTTGGGATACCTTGAAGCATTGATTTCTCGTTGGGCCTAGTAGATGCACACTATGTGAAATGGATGCTGAATCCATTGCTCATATTTTCATCCACTAATCATATGCTCGTGAAGTCTAGTGCCACCTCTCTTTGCTCGCTTGTCTTCCATTTATTTGGACTGGTGCTGATTTACAAATTGCCTGGCACTCATGGACTAACTGCATACATTATTCCACTTCGGCCGCCCTCCCAATCCTTGCAGTCTGGGGTATATGGCTTGCTAGGAACATGAATATCTTTGATGACATACTCATCCATGCTTAAGTTTATGTGGGACCAAGCTTTGGTATTTTTAAAGCCTTCCCGGTGCCGGCATCTATCTTACTAGTCAGAGTCATTAAAGACCCTATCATGGATGTTTCCTCCCCATGGGCCTTCATCGATGGAGCATCCCAAGGTCAGCCATGGATTGGTGGATCGGGAGGCATCCTTCACCTCAACTATGCTCAATCCTTCCTCTTCTCAGTTGGACTGGGGGACGTAATGAATAATTATGCGAAATTTGTAGCTATCAGACTGCTTTTGAAGCTCTCTCTCTCACTTGGTGTGGACTGCCTGTAGATTATTGGTGACTCCAAACTTACCATGGATTGCCTCAAGCTTGGCAAGCCTCCTTGGGACATATTTCTTCTCCCCATCTACGAGGATATTGAAAGGACTTGCCTCCTTTTCCAACGGCTGACCTTCCAACATGTTTGCAGAGAATGCAACTCAGACGTTGACTCTCTCCAAGATGGGCCTCCTCTTGCCGGATGGTTTTATGGACCTAGGGAAACTCACTGATGGCCATAAAGTCTTCTTAAGCCGACATAAAATGTAATTATCTTCTGATATATCAAACTTACTGCTCATAACTATAGACAATATTCCATGGTTATTCTTCATGATTTGTAAGACCAAGAGGTCCAATAAACTACATAGTTTTATTAATATAAGGCTGTGATAGATTCCTTTGGTTCACCGCCATCGCTGACTATGAATTTTAATTAAAAATATTTTATTAAATGGATTCTCAAATAACCTTGGCATTATTAAAACATAAAATCATATGGGCAACACCTCGGCATCAAACATATATAAACATAAAATACACCCGGTAAGAGTTTCCCAAACACGGGGAAATCTCAACTATTTTTCCAAGTACATTCTTGTTGCATTTGCTTTTTAATAAATAAAAATAATTGTCGAAATTAGTAGAGCATCGTTTTGAACAATGAAAGCAAATAAAAATAAAATCGAGAAGTTACACGATGTGTGCATTCATGACAAATAGAATTTAGACACGTGTGTTCTTGCAAATAATCAACGCCACTGCGGAATATATTCAACGGTATTTACATCGATCTTTTTCGCGTGAACCTGAAAACTTGCCTTAACGCACACCGGGCACCAAAACAGGGGAGTGAACGCCTCCAGTTTCAGCATTTGCGTATGCTACAGATTTGAACTTGGAATCTCGCGAATCGCGATGAGCTTTATTGTGTTTCTGATGAGTGAAGCTCAATTACAGTGGCTCTGCACAAAGGGCATGAAGAGTTATTCACACTACATGGAAGAAGCCACCGATCAATGCACGATATATGAAAATAATGTCTGCAGTTGGGAAGAATGCGGACTCCATCCTCCTCCCCAATACACCCCAAACAGATGGAACACGAAGATGAATCATCTGATTTTGTTAAACAGCTGCCATAATTGGCAGTGGGCAAAGATCGGATCATCTTGGAGCGGCGGGACAGATCAGTACAACCCATAGTGTTTCCAGGAACAGATGATCTGGAGCGGTTGCTATTAACATTGATATTAAGACTGATCCGGCGCAGCAGTATGGATAATCCGACAAGCAGGGCAAACAATCCGTTGAGAAACTGCAGTGCAGGGAGGATATGTTCATTCAATTCCTCCATCACCAGTAAGCGGGCCTCCAAGGCATGAGTCCCGGCTACCAAATCCAAGAAAGCCATTGCAATGCAAATCATAAATCCTGAACCCGTACAGAGCGCGTAGATTGCAATTGACGCCAACAATGGGTTTAGTTTGGAAAACTTGCTAACCTGATTCAGCAAATGCCCTGCAAATCGTTCAAACTTGCTTTTCACAGAATCGAAATAACTTGACGGACATAGAACTTGGACAGTTCGCACTAAACTTGGAGGCTCTATAAGTGCCATATATTGCAAAAAACTGGACAGTAACAATACCTACAATTATAAATCTGAAACCTACCAACAATTCCAGCGGCTTAACAAGTTGAGATACTAATATTGAATTAGCCCCCCTTTCTTTGTTACGAGAATTATGGATGAGCAGACAACGATACTTCAGATGATCACTGTGTAAGTAATGGAATGAATATCGTATATAAAAGACGGACTTGATAAGTCTTCTGGAAGCAAGAGAAACAGAAGAAATTTCGTGGCTGGTTTCGTGGACAACAAGAGTCAACCTGCTGGTTTTATGGATATTGCGGCGAGAAATGCCTGTTTCTTGGAATCTTGTGTTGACTGTATGGTTGCAGGATGCTCAAACCGGGTGCTCATAGCATGCCCGTCGTCGCGCAGTTTCGGCTGGACCCACAGAGAGTGAAAACAACTGCGTATCTCGAATTTATAAAAGCACCAGCTCACTCCTCTGTCGTTGATTAGTGTCTCACATTATAATAAATAAAATATTATTGAAGATTAGAGTTATATTATATTGAAATACATTCATTGCAAGAATTGACCACAGTTTCCACGTTCTTCTTTCCCAACAAATAACTCATCTTTCCCACGTTGTTGTCCTTCAACAATTATATTTAACATTTATGCATTGATATTATAAAAACCACTTATGCTTTTCTTTTCATGGGAAGATATCAACTCTGTTTTATGGGAAGATATCAACTCTTCATTAGTCAAGTGACATGGTGAGCCCAAAAAAATAGATACCGGGTCAACAGCCCCATTGTTTTTCACCAATATACTACATATGTCATACATTGAGATTATAAATTTATATCATATTTTTATTATTTAGTTTATAGGTTGATATTATAAATCTTAGATAATGATCGTGGTATATCCACTTTTAAAAAAGTAAGGAATCATCTGTCTTTTTTGTTTTGAAAAAAAGGTTTTCTAATCATTAATGGATATTTTATCATATAGAATTATGGTTTCATGTATATAAAAAGTTAAATATTTTCAATTATTTACTAATGATATGAAGAGTGAGAATAGGAACATGCTTCTTCAATGTGAAAACCAAAGGTCACTTTTTTCATTGTATAAATATTTGATTCACATTAATACGAATTCATTCTAGCTTGGAGCTTCATTCTTGTAGTATCATTTAATGATGAAGGAGGGTTCAAGTATGGCATATAATCTTAATGAGTTCAATACCTTTATCGATTAATTAAATTGGTCTTGGTTGTTGTAAAGCTAGTATGTTCTTTTCTAAATAATTGGGATCTTTTGGTAAAAGTATAGAAATCTAAAATTTGATCATGTGGTAGCTATGATATTTTGGAGCAATGGATATAGAAGCTAAAACACTTGCTATAAAGTGAGAATTCTGGTGAAGAAGGGACAAAATAATTACATGAATATCATAGTCATTAAATAAAAAGAAATACAGTTACAAAGCTCATCAGAGATGAGATCAACTATACGATGTGCATTATAATGGTCATCCAAGAGACAATACACCTTACCTAGGCTTAACTAAGGAAAATCTATAGTGAATGCACCCTACATGCATGATATAGAGAGAGTGTTCCCTTCCATGGCCATGTGTGCCCTCATGTGGAAATTAACTGAGATTAGACTAGCCAAGTGGTGTCAACTAGGCCACAACTATCACATGAGACTAGTTAATTGAGCATGTATGTGTCAGACTAGTTCAGTCCTAAGTAAGAAAAGTTTATCTAAGGATGCATGTGTCAAACTAGTTCACTTCTCCATAACATGAAAGAGAAGCACACATAGCTAGTCAATTGTGGGTCATCATGCATGAAAGGTGCACTAATCCTTAGGAAAGTGGAGGAGGACCTGCATGAGGTCCTCAAATGTAGGAAAATAGGCTAAAATGACCCCAAATGAATTTTTGTACACCAACACCCGCCCTTAAGCTTAACTTAAATGACTATGATGCACAAAACAATGGGTCCTGGAAATTGTAGCCATGTTAGGTACCCAAGCACTATAAACAAATTTCTAACAAATGAGGAAAGAATGAAATCCTTGTGGGAAAACCCCTCCTAAAAAAATAATGAGTGAGTAGACAAGGTATCCTTCTCTGAAGATGCAGTCACTCACAAGTAATCTCTCAATTCTATGAACTTATCTTTTGGGAATCAATGATCTGGTCCTATATCATCCCTCTCATATAGTGCATGTGGATCTCAATGTGTTTGTTCCTCTGTCATTGAATAGACTCTTTGAATATATGGATAGTACTTTGGTTGTCACAAAATATGTTAGTAGGATGGTGAAACTGAATCCTAAACTCATTGAGAATGTGTTACAACCAACTAGCTTGTGTTTTGCATTCAATGAACCCCTATACTTTGCTTCTACTATAAATAAAGCAATGGTTTCTTGTTTCTTGCTTGTCCAGCAAATAGGCCCTAAACTTGAACTAAAATTATTCCCAAAGGTGGACTTACAATATATGCCATTGCAATCCCAATCAAAATCTTTGTACCGAGCTAGATCCAAAGAACAACCTGCTTCATAATGAATCCGAAAATTATGAGTTCCCTTCACATAGCAAAGAATTCTTTTTGTATCTTTCCATTGTTGCTCATGAGTATCTTGCATGTATCTGCATACTACTCCAATAATAAATGAGATGTCTATTCTAGTGTGGGTGAAATAAATAAGACTCCCAACCAACTCTCGATACTAAGTATTGTCTACCAAAGGCATAGTACTGCCATCTTCAAGCTTTACTCCTTAAAGGAAGGGGGATGGGACTAATCTATAAGCAATGATACAAAATATGTTAAGAATATCATGTGCATACCTAGATTGTGCCAATGTGACTCCTAAATAATATTTCCTAATTTTGAGTCTAAGAAAGTAGTGTAATAGTCCTAAATCAATCATTGAAAATTTGTCATGCAAAGCATATTTAAACCAATAAATGGATGAAGAGGAAATTCCTATGATCATGATAGATCATCCACATTGAGTACAATCTACAAGAGAGGGTCTCATGTTGAAGCATGTACACATTTGGATATGAATTGTAGTAAGATCATCCTTAAGAAAACAAGAAGGGATCCAACTTTACATAGCAAGCTCATGGTGCTTTCCTTAGGCCATACAAATATTTTTTGCAATTTGAAAACAAGAGATGAGTCCTGGATGTACCCCTATGGCTATTCCATGTAGATATCATCTGTAAGATCCCTGTAAAGGAATTCACTCTTCACATTCCTATGATTAAGTTTCCATTATTGAGTTATTGCAATGGTAGGCACAAGTCGAATGGAATCCATCTTGGTAATTGGTGAAAATGTGTCATTGTAATCTATGCCATGTACATGTGAAAAACATTTTCCTACTAGTCTTTCCATGTACTTAATGATGAGTCCATCTGCTACCATTTTAGTTCTATAAATCCATTTCCATCAAACTAGATTTCTTTCGAGAGGCAGAGGCACCAACTCCCATGGGTTGTTTTCATGAGAGATTGATGCTCCTCATCCAAGGTTGCTTCCCAATGTGGATTTCCAAAAGCTTATGCATGAGACTAAGAATCAATAGCGATAACAGTGTAGAAATGTGTGGTTAGAAATGTCCAGGTAGTAGCAATTGCACGTGGTACTTCCTGAAACTAATTTCCAACTAGTTATTTTACTTACTAAAGAGTTTTCTCTACCTAACGTGGTTGATTTGTTGGATCTGGAATACTCTGTTCATCACTATTTTTAGCTTCATATTCATATGAATCTAAAATGTCGTTTAAATCTGAATTTCGATATGATATTGTAGAGGGAACATCGATGAGATCATCATCAATAACCAATTGTGCATTTTTGGTAGGATTTTTGCATGCAAGTTAAATTCTTCAAAATTGATACTCCTTTCATTGAAAATATTTTCAATGACAAGAATTAGTAGTGTGTACCCTTTTACACCTTTGGGATATCCTACAAATATGCGTTCTTCACTTTGGATACAAGGCTCTTCTTATTTCGGAAAGAATGTGTGCCCTTGCACGATATTCAAACACTTTGAGGTGCTTGGCTTATGGTTTTTTACTGTTCCAAGCTTTGTCAAATGGAGTAAATCCTTTCAAGGATTTATGAGGAACTTGTAAAATTTGAACATGTAGATCTATATACTAATCAACATAGAAATATTGTGAAAGATATCAACCATCTAACAAATTCATGCAATAAATGTGCTAAACATTAATTATTACACAAAATAAGAAGTTGGTAACAAGAACAAATGTTGTATTACATTGATATTCAATGAATTAAGTAGAAATTATAAATAGGCAAGGAAATTTGAATAGGTCATGGAGTCAATTTGAATTGTTCATGTAATGCATGAGATGCTAGTTAGGCTTAACTGGAGCTAGAATAGGCATGCACATTCTCTAAGATTCAAGTTAAATAACACATCACTACCCTAAGTGGACATAGCTCTCTACATGTTAGGAGAAACTGACTACAGCTGATTGAAGGAAAATGCAACTGGTTGAAGGCACATGCAACTGTCTTAAGGCACATGCATGCGGTTCACATCCCTAAAAGCACTCAAGGAGGATGCTACTATTTCATAATAGATAAAAAGGAGGTGCATGGAGTCCTTGAACAATGGAGTAAACTCCCCATATTCACTCCATAACTCTAACATGCAATGTTGCAACATAACATCAAGGAAAATTAGCCTTAATTAAAGGTTTTTTCCCTCATATGCCAGAATAGAATTTAGGAGTTTAAAAAAAGGCCGATATAGATGTTTTATGACCCTATATCTTAGTAGGAATCTCTAAGCTTACTCAAAGGGACAAATTGAATGGGATTTGGCCCAGTAGACTCATGAGATCATAACATAATTCCGTAGGTAAGAGAATGAAGCCATGGAGAGGGTGATTTTTATATAACACCCCCCATAATCCTAATTAGGTGAACTAAATGCAAAAGAATGAGTCTTGACAATTTGCAGTCGTGTTACATACCCATGTACAAAATATTCTCTAAAAATGAGTAAGAGGGAAAAATCACATGGGAACCTTCCCACCTCCTCGTCCATAAAAGAGAACGTAATCGAGAATGATAGAGATCTTACTTAGAAATAACCTTCAATTTCCATGAAACTTCTAACTTGGTGAACCGCTTCTCGATGAAGGGTTCTAGGAATATCCTTGCAAACTTGTGTGAACTCCTCCTTCTGTTGGAATGCATGTGAGCCCATTCACAAGATCTAAACACTTTATTGTGATTGAATGATGGTTCTTCATCACTCCTTGCTTCAAATGGAGGAAACGTCTTGAATATTTTGTGCCAACTTGGTGAATTGTAGGAGCAAAATTTATAGATCCTAAGTAGGAAGAGAGATTCTAGAGGCCTCCTTTAATCACAACACGGTTTGGGACAAGTTCTCTAGAAACTAAGTATGAAGAGACATTTTTTACTTCTTCTTTAATGAGAACTTGATTTGGAACAAGTTCTCCAATTTATAATAAAAAAGTGTTTATCACCTCTTCTTCTAGGCCTATAAAAGGGTCTGAGTCCTCATCTAAGTGCTAGATAAGAACCAACACATCTCCCATTGTGTCAAGGTTTGTGCAAGGATTAATGGATGTGAATATTTCCTCGTAGGAAATATGTTGCAAATCTTCTAGTGCATATTTCAACTTGTTAATGGATTTGAATATATCCTTGAGGGCATATGTTTTGAAGCTTATGGGGCCTCCTTCAACCTTCAATAAGATTGGATCCTTGTAAAAACTAGTATACCAACTTGTTTAGCATTCATGCAGCTCTGATACCATGTAGAATTTGAGCATGTAGATGTATATACTAAGTAACATAGCAATACTATGAAAGAAATTAGAAATCTAACAAATTCATGCAATAAATGTGCTAAACTTTAATCATTATAGGAAAGAGACACGTCAATAACAAGAGAGAATGTTGTATTACATTGCGCTTTAATGAATGGAGTAGAAAGTATTAATAGGAAAGGAATTTCAAATAGGTCATGGAAGAAATTTGAATTTCTAATTCATTGCATGAGATGCTAGTTAGGATTAACTAGAGCTAGAATAACCATGCACACTCTCTAAGATGAGTTAACTGACCCATGACCACCTCATGACTACCCTAAGTAGACTTAACTCCCTACATGCTAGGAGGAACTAAATACAATTGACGCAAGGCGCATGCAACTAAGTGAAGGCACATGCATGAGGTGCACATCTTTAAAAACACTCAAGCAGGGTGTTATTGTCTCATAATAACTAAAAAAGAGGTGCATGTCGGAGTTCCTGAATAATGGAGTAAACTCCCCAAATTCACTCTATAACTCTAACTTGCAATGTGGGACCCTAAAATCAAGAAAAATAAAAACCCTAATTGAAAGAATTATCCATCATGTTCCAAAATAGAGTTTAGGAGTTAAAAAAGGAAAATAAGGATGCTTTAGGACCCTAGAGCTTAGTAGGAAGCTCCAAGTTGACTCAAGGGGCCAAATTGAATGGGATTTGGCCGAGTAGAGTCACGACATCATAGCCTAATTACCTAGGTAGGAAAATTAGGTTATGGAGAGGGTTATTAAGCTCTAATTAACTTGGTTGTGAATGTAGGAAAATTGTTGATTCCTTTAGTCTTTATTTTTGATGCAAGGGACTTCAGTTGCAGCATTCATGTGCCATTTCCTTCAAGGATATGTTATTCCTTTCTACAAATCTAGTTTTTTGTGGAGCGTATGAAATTGTGTGTTGAATCTCAATGCTTGCATCTGCACATAGATGCTAGACATGATTATCGATATACTCACCTCCATTGACTATATGTAGGATCTTGATCCTTTTTACTGGTTGCTTATCTACAAGGGATTTTGAAATCCTTAAAACATTTGAAGACTTTCATTTTCATATTGAGGAAGTAAACCCATGCATATCTTGATCAATCATTAATGAAAGTTAAAACATACTTGGAACTTCTCATGGAATGGTGTGGGAATGGGATGGTTATATCATTACATAGAAGTTCAAGAACATAAAAGGTTTTCCATGTCTTTCTTTTCTTAATTTTTTTTTAGGATGATTTCCAAGAGCATAACCTAAGCATAAACCATTAGAATATTTGATATATATGAAAAATGTCATCATACCTTGCTTGCTTATCTAATGCAAGTATAGTAGTTTACGAGGAAACTTCTCATGTGATAACTTTCTTACTTCATCAATATGTGTTAGAAGCATATAGGAAGAAGATTTGGGAATAATGTTTGAGAAAACATACAATCTTGATTGGTGCTCATCTTTTCAAATAGAAACCTTATATCCATCAAACATATAAACGATAACTAATTCCAGTGATTTCCAAGAGCATAACCTAAGCATAAACCATAGAATATTTGATATATATGAAAAATGTCATCATACCTTGCTTTCTTATCTAATGCAAGTATCAGTAGTTTACGAGGAAACTTCTCATGTGATAACTTTCTTACTTCATCAATATGTGTTAGAAGCATATAGGAAGAAGATTTGGCAATAATGTTTGAGAAAACATACAATTTTGATTGGTGCTCATCTTTTCAAATAGAAACCTTAGATCCATCAAACATATAAACGATAACTAATTCCACCCATTTGTTGGAATATGAGTGATTAAAATAATATATAGAAAGGATACGTGGAAAAGGAAGGCACACAAAGCACAACTTGAAACTATCCATCCTCTTGATTAATTAGTTCTTTTCCACATACTTGTATGAGCGTGTCACCCCCCCCATAAATACTATATAATTGGTGTAAGGGTATATGGAAGAGAACATGTCATCAGATGTGGCCATCCGATTTGAATCCCTTGAATCAAGGTTCCCTGAGGATGATATTGAGGAGGAAATGGAAACAAACACATGGACTCTCTCATTCTATGGTCTTTCAACTTCCTTTTTCTTCTTGATGTTCTAAAAAACTGTTATGTTTTCCTTCTCAAGAAAATTGGTTAGTTTTATTATTATTTTCTTCATACCATCATGTTCTTCATACAATCATGTTCTTCATTCTTAAAGTTCTTTTCAGTATCCACATGTTTTCTTCTCCTTCTCGGTCTTTCCGATTTTGGAGGAGAAAGTTTCTTACGTGAATCTAGGATTTTTATCCTTCTTCCCTTTGGATTGTTTCTTTTGCTTGCTCATATTCATGTTTCCCTCATTGGAAACAAGGGAATGCACCTTTGTTGTCTTGAGGATGCCATTAGAATGAGATTATCTTGCTCTTGTAGAAGTGAGGTCTCAAAAATATCTAATGTAGGTATTGTCCATTTATCACCAAGTGCCAATATTGTTGCATGGAATGTGGGGACAAACATAGAATAACCTAGACCCAAACATTATAATATTGATAATATTTGTTGTTCATTATTTTTTCCATCTTGTACAATTTGAGATAAAATAAAACTGACTTGAACTTAGTAAAGAAATATTGGATACATTCAAATTTACTTAGGATCATATTAAGGAGATCAATCTCTAATTGGTGGCCTCTCATCTTATCTTTATTATCGAAAAGCACATGCAACTTGGTCCATAATCCATATGCATTTCTTTTAATTTCAATGTAATACAAGAGTTATGGAGATATTGAGAAACAAAGAAATCTGAAGGCTTCGTTCATTATGTTCAGATATTTTTATTTTTCTACAACCAAAGTTGGTTTAACCTCTATTCACATTATTATCCTATATAATCCCTTCATGTGCAATAAAATTTCAACCTTCAATTTCCATCAGAATAATTGAAAGGGGTGAGAATTATCTTAGGAGAATCTGCCATTCTGAATTATGTGCTCTACTATGTGTTCTTCAACCTACAATCATATATACTAAAATTTTAGAGTCCTCGTCGCTTTAATACCATGTGAGATTTTGGAGAAATGGATATAGAAGCTAAAAAATATACAATATATTGAGAAATCTACTGAAGAAGTTAGAAAATAATTATACATAAACATAATATTCATTGACTAACAAAGGAATATGGTTACAAGGATCATCATATATGAGATAGAGAATACAATGTGCAAGAGAATAACAGGGTTTTCATGTAAATCTCAAGTTCTATTGTTAATTTTGTTTTATTTTTTATTTATTTTTATTTTGTTCTATTGTTAATTTTATTTTATTTTTTAATGGATTTAGTTTGGAGAACTCTTCTATTCAATGCCTAGAGTATACATTTTTCGTAACTTGTCAATCCAAACTGAAAAAGGGTAAACTACCATCAGAAAGGCGACTCTTGAGGTCCTTTTACGAGCATGAAGATGACAAGTTCACTCATCTATATTTTCACATTTTAAGAGTCAGAAAAGAGCTTAAAGATGACTATATTAGGGTTTCTTTTTCGTAAAAAGGTTTAATGAGTCTGAAAAAGAGGCAAATTTTGACTCAAAAACTTAGTCCTAGGGTTTAACGAGCACGACTACAGTTTTAAAATAGCGCTCAGAAGTTTTTTTGTTTTGATCGAGAATGAAAAAGACAAAAGAAAACTCCTCCATAGTCGAAAATATCAACTCTTCATGACCTGCAATTCTAAAAAAGACTATTAGACCCTCATTTTCCAAAAAATGAACTTTATATGACTATATTAGGGTAGGCAATTAATAAATTAATTAAAATGAAAACAAAATGGTGAATAAAAACTAGTAAAAAGTTAAAAATAGTTACCATTGTGTTTTTTACCCATTTGGAGAGCAAAAGATCCCTTTTGTGAGAAAACTTGGAGCGTAGATTACGAAGGCTACAGGAAACTATTTGACGAATCGTTTGGATTAGGTAACTCCTGAACTCTTCCTCTATGTTTTAATCGTTTCCTTTTTTCATTTTTATGCATTTTTTGGTGTTTCGGGGTCCATTTTCAAAGGGGAAAATGTGCATTGTTGGCACCGCGATTTTCCCTTTCGGGAACTGCGGTGCCGAGAAACACCGCACATTTCCCTGAAGGAAAGTGTTGTGCCATCGCTCTGTCCAAAAAGGAAAAGTGCAGTGGTGCAAATTATAAAAATACGTTTAAAAAACAAGCTAAATTAAAGATTTTAAACATTTTTAAATGGTTGAATATAGTTTCTAATACTCCATTTTAAATGTTTGGCAGGTTCCATTGTTGAAAATGGTGGTGTTAAAGGAACGAGAACATGAATTGGACGAAATTCGTGGAGCTAATAACCAAGGCACCGTGAATGCACTCCCTAAATGTGGACTCCTTAAATTCTTCAAATTTCCCGTCATGAGGGCACAAATTAGATTGCTCAGAGTATATACGCATGATGTGGAATCCCGAGCAACAACATTTTGAAGTGGGTGCTCACATTTTGACTATGGAAGTGGAGGATATCTACTTCCTAACAAATTTATCTAGGCGATGAACGCCCATTTTCTTGACTGGTCCTCGCGGTGGGGACATTACTACACAGGGCTTGATTTCCCAATATTGTTTTCCGAGTACACATATGAGTGGGAAGAAAATTCCCATCAAGTATGTGATGGAACTACCCTTGAGGACGGCCCCATTCACCTTGCAATGCATTTTCGGTAGCCAAGGGGCTCACCAGGAATCTAGGGAACACATGCTGTATGCCTTAGAATCCATGGCCCCAACTATATTCGAGGCCTTGTTGGCCACATTCAAAGAACAACTCACCAACTGTCGTCGTGGAGAGCTAAAGCAGTTCAGGTATGGTACCATCTTAGTGTCATTTTTTCTAGAGAGATTTCCACTACTGAGACCATGGGTGGCCTTAACCACTTATACTATGAAACAAGAACTTTATAGTAAGAACGAGAACTCTAGTGATAAAAATGATGATTTTTGCATAAGAAACACCAAAAACACCCCCCATATAGAAAATTGTTGATACTAGTATACATATTTTCTTGGAGGGGGTAAGAAATAGAGCCATGACTTCAACATCCCATACTATTGTTTACAAAAACTTTAAAATCAACTCCTAAATTGGAAAAATATTTTTTTCTTCAAGAGATAAATTACAATTTTTTTAAAACTTGCATATTAAACAAAACAATATATTTCATAAATAAGTTTGCCACTCTGACCATAGAAAATCATAGAAATTATTGTGCAATTATAATGAAATCATATATTAGACCATACATGAAGAAATGATTCATATAATTTTCGCCCAAAAAATTAAAAAATTAAATAAAAACAAAGGAAATTCTAAAAAATTAAAAGAAATTTTGATATTTTACTAAAAAGAGACAAAAGATTAAAGATAAAAAATTTTAAAAAATGAAAAACTATTTTAGAAAATAAGTAAAAAACAAAAGAAATTATGTAAAAAACTAAAGTTTTTTAACTTTATATATATATAAACATTTTTTAAAAACAAATGTTTAAAGAGAACAAAATTAAAAATAAAATAAAATGCACACCTTACATACTGTGGAGTAGGTAGGAGAGGTGGTGGTGGAATAGTGGAGGTGGCGGATTTTCAATATAGCGTCACCCCTCCCTACCCATTTTACACTCCATCTTGGTTAACGGTTGCATATTTTGTTTTATTTGTTTTTATTTATTTATTTTTTTGTTGTTTTGTTTTTTATTTCTTATTTGTTATTTTTGTTTAAGTTTTTTTGTTTTAGTTTATTTTACTTTTTATTTTTTAAACATTAAAGTTAAAAAAAATATTTTTATACTTTTGTTTAAATATTAGTTTTTTTACATTATTTTTGTTTGTGTGTGTTTTTTTAATATCTTTGATATATTTTTGTTATAGGAAAATGTAGCTCCAACAATTATTCATTTTTAGTGATATTGAAAATATACATCTTACAGCTTGGATAAAAGATGAGATTTATGAATCTGTTTTAATAAATGAAAATGGTGAAGGAAAACATAGTCACATGTTGACTTATAATGTCGTGGTTAAAAAATTAACATATAAAGAAAGGGATTTGAAAGGAGTGATTGTAAAGATCTATCAAAATCCATAAGCGTTGATTAATTATCTTATAGATACATTTTTAAGATAAGGAGATTAGGACTTAGTTTTGTTTTGTAAAATTTCTATGAACACATATTTCAAGTTTTATTGTTTTTTAATTCTTCATTAATTTTGTTTTGAAGTATGCTTCTTTATGCTATTTGACTAAACGATTTTTTTTGTTTTTGGTTATTAGGTACAACAATAGCATGCTCCTTATAGAAAGGGAGAAATTGCATATCCATTGATAATGATCCACTGCAATGCAATTACATCAAGCAAAGAATTAATGCTATTCAAGTTATTCCATATGAATTGCAAGAAGTTGGTTTGAAGAAAGGAGAGTTTAGTGAAACACTTGTAGTGAAGATGTCAAAAGAGCCTTAACCCCCATTAGGAGGGATGTTTGGAAAGGAGCACTTTGAGAATCTTGCAGACATAGAACATCCAATGGAAGAGGACATTGATGTCCCTGAAGAAATCCAAGCTCCATAAAATTCCAATTTCGATGAAGAATCTATCGTGCATGATATTGTTGATTAGTTTCATGTCTTGAAGAAAATGTTAAATTTGAGAACTTTTTGATAATATACAATAGTAATGTTTTGAATTTCAGAATTTATTTTAGAAATACAATGTCTATATATAATGTTGTTAATATGTCATTTACAAATATATGGTATAGTTGTCTTGAATTGATGTGAATCCTCACTTTTTGAAAATAATATGAAATAGTATCATTTTTATATAAAAAATCTCTAAAAATCCATTGAAAATGGTTTTAAATGTCTTTATTTTTTGGATTTTTTTACAATTTTGTTAATAAAAATGTCTTAGTTTAAAGAAAAATTTGCAAAATCCATATTTTTTACATTATAAATTGCTTCTAAATGTATGTTATTTTGTTAAATTTCTAAAAAACACACTTGAAAATATAAATTAAAAATATGTTACGACAAAGATAATTCCAAGGCCCAAAAAATGCCTCACTGAATGAAAATGTGTGATACTGGTATCAACCCTTTTTGAAACAAAGGTAAAAATAGCTACTAAAATTAGGAAAGAGAAAAATGAGAACTGTGTCGAGTTCTCATTTCATAGTATGAGTGGTTCATTCACCAAAATTAGAGCATGAGACCCACATATGGTCAGGTGGATAGAGGTTATGGACCTCCATGGTGGCAGGGGACCTAGAGTTAAGTATGGGGCCTCTTTCTTTCATTGGCTAGATGACCAACTTATCATGGTTGAGGACTATCCCTACGTAGGAACGAATGTTTTATGAGACCCATACCTACCTTTACCTTAGGATGAGTAGTGAGGAGACCTCAGTGAGTAAGACACTAAAATATGCATGTTTTTTATGTTTTATATATTTTTATGATTTTGATGGGTGGTAGTGAGACATGCTTCCTACTATGCAGATGTGGGGATAGCAAGACCAGGAGGATCATCTCTGATTTTCAGGAGAGTCGGTGCCCAATTTTTGCATCACGATGATGACGAGATGACTAAGCTTGAGGATAACCTCAACAGGCTCACTCTAGATATTCCTGACATCTCGATGATGACTTCCCTAGGAGTTACCACCAACACACGACTCGTGTGTCAAGTCGCTTTGGTCGCTTGCTACACAGAGTGGCAAGGGCCATCATGTGCTATCACGGGCATCACAAGGATCGATAGGATGTATACACTGAAAGCTTAGTAGCTTCATTATTTTTGTCAATTTGTAGTGTTGAAACCTAGTAGACTTCAATCCAGGTCTCAAGACCATATTTTTGTAAAAAAACTTTATATACATATATACACACATATACATACTCATTTTTTGCAGCCACATAATTATGGTAATGGAATATTATTTACATGTATTCCATCTTTCACACTATTTATTTACAATGATTCATGTTATTTTACCTATCAATGTATCAAGAATGGGAAAAATGCCAATGTTGCAAGTAATTAGCTAGTGAATCGACAATTGAGTTATATGATCTTGGAATGTGTTGGTACGCAATAGATTCAAAAGATCTCTCAAGAAAACGTACTCTTTGAAAAAGACAAAGAAGCACCATGTTTCGGATGGCGTATACATGGTTCAACTGAGAAACCACGAGATCAGAGTCCAAAAAGACGACCAAGTGACTGATATCATGAGATGAAGCCTCGATTAACAACCCTATAACCGCATGATACTCAATGATATTATTGGTAGTGGGACCCAAGCAGACTCCTCCTGAACTAACTAAGTCATTGCCTTGGGAATAGAGTACCCAGGCTGTTGAAGCAAGATTTAGGGTATGGAGGCTAGCACTGTCAACAAAAGCATAGCAGAGAGTCATCTACAGAACTTAAACCATAACATGGAATCAGCAGTGTCGGACAAGACCCAAAACCACACTAAAATTCAATATATACAGATATATACAAGGTACTAATGCAATATATCCTAAGCATAGTAGATTTTGAGGTACATCCCATTGTGAGGCTTCTCGAAAGGTATTCCTTCAGAGTCCACTAACTCATAGGTCCCTTTTTCCAAAACTTCTCTAACGATGTTGGGCCTGTACCACATTGATTCCAGCTTCCCTTTCCCCAATTTATCATGTTTCTGATCATAAGTCAAAATAAGGTCTCCTTCATTGAAGACCCGAGGTTGAACAAATTATTGTATTAGGCCTTGACTCGTTTCTTGTGCCACTCATTATCCAAAGCAACATCTTGTCATGTTTCATCAAGGTTATTTAGATAAAGGAAGCGCTCTTCCTCGGTCGAGGTGTTGGGTGGAAGCTTAATAACTAGTTTGAGTGACGGAATATTACCTTTGATAGGTAAAATGACTTCCAGTCCATAGACCAGTTGGAAAGGTGTGAAACTGGTCATTTTTTTCACGAAATTTCTATAGGCCCAAAGTGCCGAAAACAGATTTAAATGCCAATTTGATTTGTGTTCTCCAACCATCCTATGAAGCATGGTATTAAGGACTCTGTTAATGGCTTCAACTCGGACATTAGCTTGTGGATAGTAGGGGGTTGATTTTTCATGACAGAAACCCAACTTGGCACTTAGCTCAACCATCATCTGATTACAAAAATGGGATATGTGATCAGTCACTATGGTCTGAGGAACTCCAAACCTAGCAATGACATGGTTAAACAAGAAGAGGGCGCCAATATTACCATCCGCATCATATGTAGGCAATGCCTCAGCCCATTTTTTGAAATAATCAACAACTACAATGATGTAACCGTGGCCCTCGACTAAGGTAGGATTACAATGCATGAAATTCATCCCCCATTTGGAGAAAGGGCCAACGATAATGACGGGGTGTAATAGAGTAGGGTGGGTGTGCTTTTTCTGATAAAAGAGATGACAGGGAGAGCACTTTTTGACTGCTTCATGGAAATCCTTGAAGGTCGAGGGCCAAAAGTATCCAATGCGAAATATTTTCTGAGCTGTAGCCATCCCAGAAATATGACTTGTTCCACCTCATCGTGTGTTAAACATCATCAGATAATGGAATCAATACCACAATGATATAAGGTGTCATTAAGAATGAGATGATATTTACCATGATGGTGAATGCACCGATGATCATCACGAGATAAGTCTGGCTGAAATCTCTGAGTTTGAAGATATATGATAAAATATCCATACCACGGGTTTGTCGTCCTAATCAGCAACAAGAACTCATTAAGCAATGAGTCATTGGGCTCAATTTTCATGATAGAACGGGGAAGATCACACATCAACTCCACAAAAACTAAGGATTTCTTGGAAGTGGTCTTAGCAAATTCAAGGTCAAATTCTTAAAGGATGACAATCCATCAAGAATATTTTCCCCACGGTACCTGACAAGTCAATATATAGTACATGGGGTTCTGATCCATGAGAACAGTAGTTGTGAGAAGTAGGATGTAATGAAAAAAACATTGTACAACAATTACCATTTAACTTCTCCACATGTGAGTACCAAGACTCAGAATCCAAAAGTCTCTAACTAAGATAATAAATCACATGTTATTGTCCGTTCAAAACCTCCTGCACCAGAACCATACCAATAGTAGTGGTGGAGGCAGCAATATAGAGCATAAAATATTTTGAGTAATCAGGGGGGTGTATCACAAGTGAGTGCGTTATGTCTTGTTTTAAGTTATCAAAATGCCATTGATCTTGATCATCCCAAATGAAGGGAGTGTTCTTCTTCAACAGATGCATATAACCATGCATTTTCTCTGCAAAATTGCACATGAAACCACGAAGAAAGTTTTCCTTCCCTTGCAAACTTTGGAGTACTATGATGTCGATTGGGGGTGGTAAGGGCACAATTGCAACAATTTTCAAATGGTCAATATGGATTCCATCTTTGGAAACAATGAAGCCAAGAAGGCGTCTAGTCTCTACACAAAAGACACACTTATGTGGATTAATCCAAATATGATAATGGCGACATCGAAGGAAAATATCCCTAAGACTCCCTGAATGATCCTCTATTGGTTGTGAATGAGCGGGAAGGTCATCTAGGTACAGTTCCACAATGTGCTTAATGTTGTGAAAAGCATAGGACATGGCTCGTTGGAATGTGGCTCCAACATTTTTCAAGCCAAAAGGTAACTTACGGTAAGCAAAGGTTCCCCATGGGAAAATGAATGTTGTTTTGTGTTAGTCGATGGGTAATATTTCAAGCTGATTGTAGCCATAAAAGCCATCCATAAAGGAAAATATGACACTTTCGGCACAGTTGTAAATGATTTGATCGATGTGGGGAGTAGGAAAGTTGTCCTTTGGACAAGATTTGTTTAAGTCCTTGAAATCAATGCAAAACCTAATAGTGTCTTGCTTCTTGGAAGAATGAACAATATTAGACACTCATTCAGTCAATGGAACTATATAAATGAAACCATCTTTCAAAAAAAATTCAACCTTAGCTTTTATGGCTGTAGCTTTCCTCGGGTGGCCCTAACGGAGTTTCTACCTAACTAGTTTTTCCGTCGGGTAAGTATTGATCTCATGTACTACAATGGATGGATCAATCCCTGACATTTCTTCGTAACTCCTGGAAAATATATCCCAAAATTCCTTGAAAAGAGCTTAGTATTCTTCAATTTCTATTGCCGAACAATTTTGTCCAACATGAACATATTCAAAATATCCTGGCTTCACCGATATATCGATGGGAACAGTTTGAGTAATGTTGCACAAAGTCCCTTCAGAATCAACATCCTACAATAACACAGGTGTTTGAGGATGCTCGATAATATTGAAACTGATAAGAGATACAAAATCGAAATCCACCAAATCAACATTAGGAAGAAAAGAAGATCTATGATGATGATATTCCCATAAGGATTCATCCGGACTCATAATCTCCATAATAAACTCTTCATATGGAAAACTCTATAAGAGATAATCTAGAGCCAGGAGAGGGGAATATAGCCAATAAGGTAGATGGTAGGGATCCAACGCTACTAGATGTTGATCATCAAAGTAAGCATTGGAAGTAGATTTATTGGCATGGTACATGGCTTTGGGAGGACCCAGAGAAGGTACTTCATAAATCTCTTTGCCTTTGGACATGACCCTGGTTGTAGACGCTATCATGTTATTTGTAGCAACTTCTGTACTAGGAGGTGAAGCAGTAGAAGGAGAGACTCCCATAAGGGATGAATCTTTCAAAAGTCTGACTCCCACTTGTTAACCCAAAAATCCCCCACACAGCTTTCAATGGCCTACACCACCCAAGGACACTATCCCACAACACTCATTTCACTCCATAAGACCTTCCATTTGACCCCCACACCTCCAAAAGAACCCAAGGATGAAGAAAAGGGCTAAAACCCCCAAAAAAGAGCCCAAAATAGACCCCTAGGAGTTAAATCCCTCAAAAAAGGGGCTAAAACCCTGAAAGGGGCTAAAGGCCCAGAAAAGGGGCTAAATCCTGGACCAAGGGCTTAAAACCCTAAAACCCCTTGGAAAAAATATATAAGGAGGGTGGGGGGTCACTCTCAAAACACTCCTCACTTGCCTATTGTTATGCTGCCCATGGATGCTTTGAGACCTCTTGCTCTCAAACCACCCACTCTCCCTCTCCTCCATCTCCATTTCTCCAAGCCATTGCTTCCCAACCAAGAGAGAGGTGCTCCCATGAGCTAGGGAATGGTGGCCCATTTCCACCTAAGTGAGGTATAATCTCATTTCTGTTTATGTTTATTTGCTCATCTTGTTTTCTAACTCATATTTTCATTTTGCAGGTTTTTCATTAACAATTGTTTGCAGGTTTTCTCCATGGTAGCTTAGGTTATTTTGCAGGTTTTGGAGGCAGAACCCTAACCTACTATGTGCAGAGGGGTTCAGAAGGGCTGCATCTCCATATTTCTTTCTGATTTGCTCTTAGATATAGTCTATAATAGCTACCATTCATTTGTTCTAGTGTAGCTTATCTTAGTTTCAATTCGCAGCTCTGTTTCAATCATTTTTACTTTCGTTTTTTACTATTTTCTAAGGGTAGGAACCTACCCTTGTGCCATATAGGCACAAGGGAGCCATTCTTACCCCTGTAGTGAGGAGAAATTCTCACCACAGCTTTGGTGAATCCCCTGGGTCGATCCCACAGGATCCCTGGGCAAAAAATTTCAAGTTTTTCAAGTTTTTCAGTTTTTACCCTAGTTTTCAAAAATGTTCTGTTAGATCTGTTTAAATTTGCTTTATTTCTTGTTTTTTTTCAGTGCCGAATCCTTTCCTAGGCCGAGCCGAGTCAGACTGACCCAGTACCAGTTATTGTTAGCTAGATTTGACCCTGCAGCACCAAAAACACCCCTTTCCGGAGCAGGTCGCTCTTATTGGGGGAAGAGGTGAGGGAAGGCACACTTAATTGGAAGACAACGCACCCAAGGCACACTTAATCCTTAGACAGGTGCGACTTCAGCCCAGGAGCTCAAGTTGCAGCTATTTTGGCATTTTGTGCGACCCCTTCGCTCATTTCTAGAAAAATCTCGTGCCCCCTCGCGGAATTTGGTCAGAAATGTGTGGCTTGTCACACAGAAGTTGTTTTTCAGTTTAATTAGCAGTAATTTTCAGTTTTATAGGACTGTTAGTGTGGCCCGGCCGCCTCTGTCCACCATTACAAGTCTCTTTTCATTCTAGTTTTCATTTCTTGTAAATAAATCAATGAACAATGTGTATATGCTAGTCCAATCACTAAGGTTCAATAAAACGAATTAGCCTAACTAAAAGTAACATAAAATTAACCATCTTTATGCCCCCTTCCTCCTCTACCTAGTCATCACCCTCCGGGGTATTCTGGGATATGACGAAGGGAAAAGCTCGTATAGATCTAGGCACTCCATGGCATTTTTCCTAAACCATTAAAACCAGGTGACCTGGAAGGTACGCGGGGTAGAGGAGGGCTTCTCACGGTGCTAAGAGTCCTCCCTACTTGACAAACCTAGCACTTGGGAGGTGACCTGAGGATCTATGGATGGGCTTAGTCCCATTGTGTTAAGAGCCTGACACCTTCTCTTGGTTGAAGAAGAATACCACTGAGAGGAAGACATTTAGTTAGGCCAACAATTCAGGGTTAATCACTACATTTGCTTACAAATTTATGTTCATGTTTGCATACAAAACCATGATGTGAGATCTACCATGAATTCATAAACCATATTGCAAACCAAATACCAAAACAAGAAAGCAAACCAACACACCATACCACATAATTAACCCAACTCAATTCATGACGCTGAGTGAGCCTTAAAAGTCAACAAATTTACACTAAGTTCAATCAACTCTGTAGTCTTTGAGGACATAAGTCCCTGACTGCTACAACTATGGGAAGTACTTGGGCTTTACCCAGAAACTCATTGTGAGGAGTACCACAGGAACCCCAAAGTAGCTGGCCACTGAGAGGAATTGCCAAGCGAAACGGGCAACAACCCCTTTCAATTGAGTAGAGTTACCCATGAGGAACAAGCCAAGCGTTGTCTTCTAGTAGTCTTGGTGTCCGAGAGACCACCTTCAGCTAGTAGGAAGCCATTGAAACTAGGGTCCAAATTTCATACCCACCAGTTTCATACACACAAACAAACAAAATTGATCCTCCACGATCTTCCTCATGCCTAAGAGGCGAACCACCACCATTTGGAACACTCAGTTGGCACCGTCGTAGTTGTTCTCAGCGATCTCCCACACCATCAGAGGGCCACACAACCTCTGATTCTGATTTAGACCCATATCAGTCTGAACTAGACCTCCACACCACACCATCTAGCCCCATGGCTACTGTAAACCTGGATCCATTTTCCGGTCTAAATTTAGCAAGTGGACCCACATCTACATCACAACTAGTCACCCACAACATGGAAAGCGGTCCAAGCACAGTTATACAGATTGTCATTAGCCAATTGCCACCACCCATAGTGACCAGCCAAGCTGGTCCAGTGGCCCCTCCACACACATTGTCCCACCTGCCACACAGGGGGGTAGTGCACCAACCACCCACATTGCCCCTACCTCTATGCAGGGGGGCAATGCCCCTGCCACCCATACCATCCCACCCACAACACTTCGGGGCATTGGCCCATCCACCATGGTACCACCACAAGCACTCCTAGCCATGGAGATGCATTTTGCACCTGCAAACCCCAATCCCATTGTAGCCCCATCCCACATCAACTTGGGGTCAAATATGCCATTCATGGCTCGTTTGAACTTGCCTGACCTGGCTATATTGACAAATGACCCCATCTGTCACCAAGATTTTTGGCCACCCATGCCAACTAAGCTGCCTTTAGACATCCCAAAGTTTGAAGGCAAAGCTAGGGAATGTCCCCAAAATCATATAATGACATTCCATCTATGGTGCTCATCCAATAGTATTGTAGAATACTCCATCAGACTAAGGCCGTTCCAACGCACCCTTACAGGTGCCACGGCCAAATGGTACATTGAGCTGCCACAAGCCAAGTACCCCGACTTCAACTCCTTGGCCTTCATGTTCCTGCAGTATTTCCAGCTCCCTGTCAGATATGACAAGGGGGTGGAGATCCTTCTATCCTATCGCCAAAACACCGCCACTCACATCACTGATCATATCCATGAGTGGCGGCGGTGCCACAGCTTGTGCAAGATCCAACTTGATGACAGGATATTCTTAGATTGGTTCCTCAAGACTTTTCTCCTGCCCATCGCAAAGCACATCGCATCTGAACGTCCCCAATATGAATAAGAGGTCATACTGAAGGCCCAACAATTTGACCTCATCTACGCCCAGTCGGGATACTTGTATACCGTCATCCTAGACGCTCCCCATCCAATTACCTCTTATTGCAATGCACTAGGGGCATCCCACGCAGCGGATGGCATTATAGGTTCAGTCTCTCAACAACCACCGCCTCGACCGACACCACTTACCATTGCACCACAACCAAGCAACACTGCTAATGTTGCTTACCAAAACCAAGCTCCAGACTATGCTAGAATGATCTCTCAGTCCAGAGCGACAACTTCCTATGCACAACCTGCACCACCGCAGCAGATTCAAGCTATGGCTTGGCCAGCATAGCAGTATGTGGGGAAAATGCCCACATTCATGGCACCTCCACCCCCACAAATCTACTATGCACCACCAGTGCAACAAGTCCAAGCCCTCGCCCCTGCTCCACCCTCTCCACCCACCCCGTTGGGTCAAGTATTTACACAGCAAAACTGTCCCAACCAGCCTACCCCCAACAATAAAAAAGGGAAAGCTAGAAATAACCGGCCCCTCAACCAGGGCAACAACCAACCATGCACACTCTGTGAGGTCTATGGGCACTATACATTCGAGTTCCCCCTCATGGGTCGTGCCAAGAAGGCCATTCGAAACAAGGCCCAACAGACTGCCAACGCCACAAACCTAGCACAACCCAACCCGACACCACAAGGACCTCTTCCCATGGTGCTTCAAAACCCACTACCAGTCCAAGGATTGGTGGCAACCGCTACCCCTCCCTAGGCCATTCCCAACACTCTAGGGACACCACCCACGGCCAAAATAGGTGTCCACCACCTGATGACCATGACCACTGAAGAGGTCAACTTACAAACTAGACGAAACTAGTACGGTACCACTACCGAACCTGTTGAATCGTCAGCAGCATCTATGTCTAAGACAACCAACTTACCTCTCTAGTTACCCCTGTTCCCGCGCACCCCCATACGTAGAATCACCAATAATGCCATAGCTAGAGCTGCAGTCAGCTATAGCTTTGTGGATGATTTGGCCCAAACACCAACTGCCATGTCCGCTCTTGAGGTACTTAAAACATGCCCAACGCAGTGAAAATCCTTACTAGCCGCTCTAGGGGCAGTAGACCCCTCCGATTCCAAGTTGATCACCTTTGACATAGAAAACGGAGAGCTGTGCATGCCCTCCACTATCGCCTTCCAAATCCCGGTGTCCATCCGGAACTTGGTTGTGCACTAATGCATAGTGGATGAGGGGGCATCCATGTGTGTCATGTCTACCTTGGTTTGGCAGAAGCTTGGATCACCAATTCTGCAACCATCTTCCACAATTCTGCGGGCTTATGATGGACACCCCACTAAAGCCCAAGGAATCCTCCCTCATGTTCCCATCACATTAGCCGGGAAGACAGACATGATTGACATTGAGGTCGTCAATTCTCAACTAGATTACAACCTCCTCCTTGGGAGGAGTTGCATGTACGCCATGCGAGTAGTCACGTCAACTATCTTCTGCCTCATGATGTTCCCCCACGAAGGGAAGATTGTGACGGTTGACCAGCTCACCTACCATGATCCGCAAGGGTTAACTGCGCCTGCCAACGTTATCCCTACCATCACCACCATCGAGCCGCAAGGGGCGACTGCACATGCTAATGTCATCCCTGCAACCAACACTATGGTTGAAAACACACCAACTTCCCCACCATTGAATGTGGGCCCTGGGTTGTTTACCGATCCCACCATGACGGCTCCTTTCCCATTAGTGTCACCACCACCGACACAAAAGCAAACGGTGGACTTGTGCATGGTCTCATCAAGCACCACTGCACCCAACTAGCAACTGCAGCCGTAGCCCCAACCACAATCACAACATCGTCCGCAGCCGCAATGCCAACAACAACCACAACATCACCCACAGCAGCAGCATTACGTGCATCTGCAACCACAACCTCACCCCCACATGCAACCAGCTGGGAGTTATGTGGGCTCATCTCTAGTCCATACAATTCCCTTCCTCTTTCCCCCACCCGGTGTCATGAGCAAGTCGTTCATGGCCACCTTAAGCCTACCCAACTTTATGTTGGGGAGCCCAGTGTGGTATCTAGATCCACCAACTCAACCATTAATGCCCCAGGTTGTGTTAACTCCGGTGCAACCTATTGCGGTTGAGTCTCACCCCCCACCCAGTCCGCATAATCCAACCGCCACACCTGCACCTACACCGCCCCAACCCAAAAGGGTGAGGGAAAAGAACACCAAAGCTATTGCAGAACCACGACCAGTCCCACCTTGTGCTGTCTGCGAACAACAGGGCCATCCAACTCAGAATTGCCCTAAAATCCCAGTGATCCATGCGCATCTGGATGCCATGGATATGAACGAAAACATCCCCATGGTTGAACTCCCAACTGCGCCACTAGTAAAAAACAAGGCATTAAGGACAAACCATGCTTGCGCCCTTTGCGGCTTATATGGACATTACTCCCACCATTGCCAAGACTTGCTCGAATTTTGAATGGCTCTCGCTGACCTCCGTCACCATTCCCTTGAGTCTGAGATCACCTTGATCGAAGAAGTTCAACCCCCACCGCTTTCTTTAGACACCGTGTCCATCTACATGATATCCAGTTTTGTAGACCCTCTTGTCTCCACCATCACTGATGGTCCATCAGACCTGTCTCTTCACTTGTTTCCACAGCCACACCCGCAACCTCAGTTACCAGGGAAACAATGGGGTTCATTCCCAATCAACATGATCCTTTTTCTTTTTCTTTTCCTTTTCTTTTTCCTACCA
This sequence comes from Pseudotsuga menziesii, assembly GCA_001517045.1. NCBI lineage: Eukaryota > Viridiplantae > Streptophyta > Pinopsida > Pinales > Pinaceae > Pseudotsuga > Pseudotsuga menziesii. The sequence continues at coordinate 112,680 of LPNX010202371.1, forward strand.
TCCAGGATCGTGAGTAAGTATACCTTGGCAACCCTCCATCTATAGGATTTCACACTAGGAGATCCTATGTGGAACCTTGAACCACCTACCATACCTCTGAGGCCACAAGATGTGTTGACTCATGTCCAACCAATTAAGATGATGTTGCACCTACCTCCAGGTCCATCAAAGACTCCTCTTGTCTCCAGGCTTGCCCCTCTTCCTCCATAAGAGACCGGGGGCAAGGCCACCAAAACCACAACCAGTACCATTTACATCATCTCTAGCACCAGTCGCCCTTCCGTCTCATCACTTGTGGAAGATCCACCTGATCTATCACGAAACCACTTACATGATGACAGAAAGATATGTAAGACCACCTTCGGTTTTACCCCATTCCATTTAAACCATTGTGTGGAATCTATTCTTTCCATAAAGGACCACATTTCGTCATCCCACCTTGCCAATGACCTTCGTCTCGACAAGGGGACATACACCCTCATTGACTCTGATGGACAACTCTTGGAGAACCCCCACAATGGGCTCTACCTCAAGAAATTCTATGCTTAACATCACCAACGAGTCACGTCATTTTCTTTTTCTTGTTTTTCAACGTTTTCTAGCAAAAATCCAAGGCAGCACCATCAGCTGTTAGTCAAAAGTCACCCAGAACTTGTTCAAGACACCTCTCACACCTCCAGGATCAAATTTTTTTATCTAGTTATGAGACCATCGTCTCATGTTTAAACAGTTAATTTTGGTACCATTTCCCACAAGTCACCTCGACTCACAAGCCATGACATGACGATGTGAGTGTCTACAGACTGGTACTCGTATCACATTGCCCAATCGCAACTCATGTGAGCAATCGGGTTGCCGCCCGTTAAGGATTGTACCGTATTTTATTTTTTATAGTTATAATTGTCTTTTTCACTACACCTTATGCAGACATCTCTGGACCATCATCCACAAAACCTTTTGTTTTTCTTCCATATATTTGACATAGAAGTGTCCTTGGGCCGCTGCTCATTTAGGAATGTAATGTTATCTTTTATTTTGTATTTTTAACACATAGATTGTCTTTTCTTTTCACCACACCTTACGCGGACCTCTGGACCACTGTCCACAAAATGATTTCTTTTCTTGCACTTATTTGGCATATAAATGCCTCTGGACTTGTACTTACATCGCATGTGGTCAATTCCGTCCACATTAACACACACATATGCTCTCCTGACCTCTGTCCAAGAGCCACCTCGATTTGCGTGCCTCTGTCGCACCATCTCGCAGGCCTCTGCCGCAATCCATCCCACGCATGTATTGGTATGTTTGAGAGCCTTCTACTCCATCCATACTGCACAGATGACCTTTGGACCTCTGTCCACCATCCCGACATGGGGCACCGCCTGTGCCACCACAGTCGGTTGACCACATTGTAGTTTCGTTTAAGCTCTTTTTTGACTCCTTAAAACAATGAAAAGATCACTGAGCATAGCTGATTCCTTTCCCGCTCGCTAAAGTATATGAAAGGGAATCTACATCGTCTCATTTACCTCCTTTTGCAGACCCTGTAGACCGTTTCATGAAAAGGACCTCCTTGGCACACTCAAGCCAAGACCATTCCCCTCTGCATACTTTTGTGCTTTCTCAGGCAGAGGGGCAGCATTTGACAAAAAAACTCACCACTGGTTGTCGTTAAGCTCTTTTCCAGCCATTTCAACAAGAAAAGATCACCGAGCAAACTTGTTTTTGTTCATGCTCGTAAAAGTATTTGAATGACTGTCCAGTTAGTATAGGTTTAACCTTTTCCATCCTGATTGGACTACCAACAGTAAAGAAGTCTCTCATCCCCTCCAGGATGGGAAAGCTCTCTTATGTATACTTTTATCCTTTTTCAGGCACAGGAGACTACCAACGAAAAAGAGCCCCCACATGAGTCTTCTTTGTGCTTTCAGACTCTCTAAAATTGAAAGCACCAATGAGCATTTACCTTCTCGGGCTCCCCACAAATCCATGAGATCGTACCACAATGGTGTCCCTAGACACCACCCCACAAAAAAAAATTTGGCAGCATCCCCACATTGGGTCGCCTTTGTTCAGAGTACTCTGCAATGTGTCTTCCTAGGATCCCATCGGTATCAAAAGGTTCCACCTCCTCCAAGTATTTCCAATCTGCAGTGACATTCCCGGTATTACAGCTATGATCCCATTCCGATGAGTTAAGTTTCACTTGCTTCCTGGTCCGCCCTGTCGTCATACTTTGAACAAAGGAAGTTTGAGTCTCCCACTCCCCCCCTGCCCCTGTTCAGTTTTT
>LPNX010202371.1:115270-156802 GCA_001517045.1 Pseudotsuga menziesii
GCACCGTTGAGATTCATACAGGTTTTGTTCCACACAGTACTTGGTCGAAGACCCCGGATGTCACCTGACTCTAGCACATTAGTGAGTCCACTCGAGGGACCTAAGCAGATTATTTCCCTTGTGGTTTTCGAGTTGCGTTGGAGACATTGTTCAGAATCCCCAGCAGTGCTTCGATATACCTTTATGATTGATGCAGCATACTTGTACCACAGAGAATCTGACTCTCAATCAGCGAGTCCATACAGCTATGTACCGTTCCATATCTAGCAGAATGTCAGTCATGAAGATGTAGCATTCCATGAGAATTCCATGGGTCCAATGTACTAGATCAATATTGTATTCAGCCTCACATGAGAGGTAACCATCATTGTAACATCAATTGTATATGATCAGCTCTTGTATTTTAGATCATAGATCAAATGAGTCTTTTGAAATTTTCACGAGCATGAGAATTCCCACCTCGTACATGTCACACATTTATTGTATCTCACCCATTCATGGGAACCAAATTAATACAAAAACCAAAAGCCACCATGCTCCAACCTTGGAAGCACCACCTCTTGATAGCAAATCTTATGATGTCCATCGGCCATACGTTGAGCTCCTGCCCTCACACATTAAGGGGAAATCTGTTAACCCAAAAATCCCCCACACAGCTCTCAATGGCCTACACCACCCAAGGACACCATCCCACAACACTCATTTCACTCCATAAGACCTTCCATTTGACCCCCACACCTCCAAAAGAACTGAAGGATGAAGAAAAGGGCTAAAAACCCCCAAAAAGAGCCCAAAATAAACCCTCAGGAGCTAAAGCCCTCAAAAAAGGGGCTAAAACCTGAAAAAGGCTAAAGTTAGGGAGAAAGGGGCTAAAGGCCCAAAAAAGGGGCTAAATCCTGGACCAAGGGCTTAAAACCCTAAAACCACTTGGAAAAAATATATAAGGAGGGTGGGGGGTCACTCTCAAAACACTCCTCACTTGCCTATTGTTATGCTACCCGTGGATGCTTTGAGACCTCTTGCTCTCAAACCACCCACTCTCCCTCTCCTCCATCTCCATTTCTCCAAGCCATTGCTTCCCAACCAAGAGAGAGGTGCTCCCATGAGCTAGGGCATGGTGGCCCATTTCCACCTAAGTGAGGTATAATCTCATTTCTATTTATGTTTATTTTCTTATCTTGTTTTCTAACTCATATTTTCATTTGCAGGTTTTTCATTAACAATTGTTTGTAGGTTTTCTCCATGGTAGCTTAGGTTATTTTGTAGGTTTTGGAGGCAGAACCCTAACCTATTGTATGCAGAGGGGTTCAGAAGGGCTGCATCTCCATATTTCTTTCTTATTTTCTCTTAGATATAGTCTATAATAGCTGCCATTCATTTGTTCTAGTGTAGCTTAGCTTAGTTTCAATTCGCAGCTCTGTTTCAGTCATTTTTACTTTTGTTTTTTACTGTTTTCTAAGGGTAGGAACCTACCCTTGTGCCCTTTAGGCACAAGGGATCCATTCTTACCCCTGTAGTGGGGAGAAATTCTCACCACACCACGGATAGATAAGAAGGAGGGGATTTCCCCAACATAGGAACATTGTTTGTTGTGGTGGTAGTGATATCAAGTGAATAGTAATCAAGTTGATTAATGGTTACAATATTTCCATGGTGGGGAAATTGGAGAGTGAAAAATACTGACGAAGCAACTGCAATCATAGTGTAAAACCAATTTCTCCCTAATATCATGTTTTAATCCAACAAAGCGTCAACTACTTCTACCTGGATAGAAATAGTCTTTCGCCCCATCTCGATAGATAATTTAGGTAACAATCCATGAGGCTAGAAACCTCGTTCATCAAAGGACTTCAAGGTGGTGGGTGACTGATTTAGTTTAGGAGAGTCGATCGCTTCCCACCAAGACATAGCTAAAACCAAGGTGGAATCTCCTTTGTCTAATATAGTCCGATGAATTTTCCTACCTACCACCCTAGTCACGATTTGGAACGTGATTTGGTGGGATAACCTCGATTTGTAGTTCTTCGCGTTAAAAGTGATTGTGGTGGAATTCTATGGATCTAAGTCCCTTAGGGATGACAATAGGTTTTTACGTTGTGTAGGACAAATTTGAAGTACTTCCAGTGTAGACATGGCACAAGGTTCCTGAGCTAAATCTTCAACAAAGTTGTAAAACTGGACAGCTCGAGCGCTTGGATTAAAAACTGACTTTTGGATTGTACTCTTGGGAGGGCGCAAAATCGTGTCAAAACTAGGTTTATCAATGGTAAGAGGGCCACTAGAAGGAGGTGGAGGAGAAGGATTAGCAGAAGGAGTCTTTTCAAGAGAAGAAAATTCATCTTTCTTCATAATAGGTTTACGCAACAATATCGGTGGACAACATTATGATTTCCTCGATGGAGGAAGAGGTCCCATGCAAGGATGTATGATCAATTAATTGCTATTGGGATGGAAAAGGGTCAATTAACATTGTCAGTGAGGGATTAATTTTCAAAAACTTATTTATTTCTTCACTTCGAGGACACTCCTTCATGAAGTGATCACTTCCACAAAACAAACAATGGTACTTAGCCTTCCATTTGGGCTTTGACTCGTTCTGCAAAGTCGTGGTCATGGGATTCTCCTGCTAGTTTCCATATTTTTTATTTTTACCTTTACCCTTTTTCTTATTACTGGGTGTTTGTGAAGATTGGATATCATTCACCTCATCGAAAATAATAGGAGCAGAAGAAGTAGCAGTAGAAGGACTCTGCTACTTGGTAGGTTTGGCTGTGGATATAGGTTGGATTGAACCTACAACACCATCTATAGGGGTCTCAACATGTGGCTTGGAAGGATCGGTTTTGGGACGAGGAGCATGAGGTATCAAATCATATAAGGTCTCAGAATGATAATAAACTAAGTCCAAATATTTTTCCTGGCTAATAGCATGTTCCTCCATAACAACACTTCCCATAGCCACATCTAGGGAAATAGGAGGAAGCAACGATTTAGTAAACCAGTCAAGTAATAGTTGATCCATAATAGGAGATTTTATCAACCTTTTATGTCTCCTCCATTTATGAATGTGATCGAATATGTGAGTGGAAGTATTATGTTGAAGAGAGGTCAAAAGATCTGTACCAGTTTCGTAATGGATGGGTAGCTGGAAGTGGGTAAGGAATACAGTTTCCAATGAATTGAATTCCACAACCAAATGTTGTGGAAGTTTAATATACCACTTAGTGGATGTGTTAGTAAAATTTATTTTGAAGAGCCTCAAACGAATGGAGTCATCCATCAAGGAGTTCGAAGAACACCACAGATGGAAGGTCATAAGGTGTTTTTTTGGGTCTTCACCCTACTTCCCATCAAACTTGGGGATGTCTGAGGGTAATTTGAATAGAATTGATGCCCAGAAAGGGGTGTATTGGATGGGATCATTAATTAATTTGGACAAGTCTGGAAAGTCCAAAGTAGCCAAAAACAAGAGTTGCCAGTTAAGTTGTGGACCAATAGGACCGTAAGTCGATTGATAAAATAGTGTTGATGATGTTCCCACGACTGGCTGATTGGGTGGTGATTCAAAAATTATCCTTACAAGGGTCCTCTAGGTGGTGGGCCACCTGGGGGAGGTGGACCTCCAGAGGGTGGGCCTCCAGGTGGTGGACCTCCAAGTAGAGGACCTCTAGAAGGTGGAACTCCGAAAGGAGGACCTGCATAACCTCCAAGAGCATTGATGGGCAGTCCTCCTGGTATGGAGACATTTGACCAATTAGGTTGGCCCCATGGGGTATACATATTTTTGGGGTAAGGCATTATGAGATAAACAAATACCGATGTTGTAGGTTGATAATCCTGATTAACAACAGGAGGTTTATTTCCCAGATAAGTATAACCCCATGAAGATTGACTAAAGGTAGGTTGGACCCATGAGGGTTGTCCTGTACTGAAAGAAGAGATAATGGCATGTTGGTATTTGTGGAAGGTATACTAATTGTCGGATGTCCTACAATAATATTTTTCCCCATACTAGAAATATTTCCCCTGGTTGATAAAGCAACTTGGTTGGGGGTTTCCCCTTAGTGGTTGGAGATACAGGAGAATTTGAAATAGATGTGGGATTCCAAGCTGGTAGGGTAGGGATGGAGGGTTGACCTAGATCATAAGTGGCCATATTTTGAACCAATGGCCCTGAGTTAAAAGCCACAAGAGATTATGAAAGAGAGTGGTATGCCACAAATGCTAACTTGGAATGGTGAGGTATAGGATAAATACTCCTTCTCCTTATGTTATCTCCCATCCTATTCAAACAAGCAAGAGTTTCATAGACTAGTCTAAGGATTTCTTCATTTGTAGAAAATCTAGTTTCCCGTGGGGGGGTAACATAAGGTAAACTAGTGGTTTCTTATTCAGAGATAGCCCTTCCTAAAGAAGTTTCCCAAAAAGGATTCATTGGACCAAATTCTGAAGCCACAGTGTCATCTAATGGGTGGGTAAAGACCCAATCTTGTGCACCAGGTTTACCCTCAGTTTGAAAATGAAAGGGCGTATCTTCTGCATAAGGTTGTTGAACTACTACCGGAGTAGATGGATTTTCAAAGGAAGAAACTTTTTCCCCATATTCAATAAAAAGAATTCCTTCTACATGGGAATCAATTGTAAACGATTGGAAAAATGTTTCCCATTCCATTTCTTCTATGAAAGGAGGAAAATTAGGTGGAAAACCCCACAACCTGTGAGATTGTCTCCTAGGTAACTCAGCCAAAGTGCTAGCTGAAAACTCCTACTCTAAGGTTTTATCAAAGGAAGAGATCGCACACAAAAAATATACAAATCTAAGGTCACAAGCAAACTTAAGTGATAGGAGGGGCTAATGAAAGCCGATTCCTCACCATGATTGTCAAGTTGTTGCAACTCGTGATATATCGCAGGGTACAACAATAAAACATGACAAGGAGGATTGGGACCGTACCCTTTCCTTAATACCTGACTTCTTGGATGACAGATGCGTAGTAGCTCCCCAAGTGTTGTTCTCAGTGTATTGATCTAGCAGGATGACTCAAAGGATTTTATCAGTTGGTTTGGGTTTCCTAGAGGGGTCTCCCATATACACAAGGTACATGGGAGCTCAAATTTGTGTTAGTGTTTTTTGATGCACAACAGTTTGAAAGGGAACTTTCGATATACTACCGAGTATGTGAATAAATTTTCGATATACCTTAAAGGTACATGAAAAACCCTTCTATATACTGGTTGGTATGTGGAGGAATCGTGTGATCCCTGGGATGTAGTACAGGCTAGTAACGACAACTCCTATGTTTATAGATGTCGTAACACGTCTTCTAACCTATAAATCAAATTACTAAATATTTTTAACCTAAGATAGCGCTTAATTTTATCTTTTACAGTTAGGTGAATGCATGAGGTGAGTACATAAATGTAAAACCATAAAATTATGCTCATGCAAATATTTTCCTTTAACTTTCCAGGTGTGCCCTACTTAAAGAAGGGATAGAGGTTCAGTTCTCTTTTTCCCAAACAAATAAATCCCAAGCAAAACAATATTGAACTATTTCTTCGCTCTATTGCAAGCATGCAAGGACTTCTAACGCAAATTTCGAAAGGAAAAATAACTAGATCTCTTTTGAAAAAGAAAGACATTATCACTACGTTTTGCACACAAAACTTTTTCAATTATTCAAATGAAAGCCGGATTCAAAAACAAACTATTTTATCCTTTTTGTTTGAGAAGAAAGCGCACAAGAATCAATCATACCATGAATACCTAAAAGTTGATGAGACTAATCAAGTAATCAAGAGTTCAACCCTATGCCAAGATCTATGATCAATTTTCTCTCAAAATTTTCAATAACAAATATGAAAAAACTCTTTAACAATCCATGAAGAACACAAAAGTAAAAAATTAATTTCCCTTCAGTTGAACAAAAAAAAAATCAGATATCTGAATAGATGATTTCTTTCCAAACTTCCTCTTTCAAACCAAAATGAAATGGATCAAAAATCCTTAAAGGCTAAAAAAAAACTAGCTCTTGAAAGTATAAACAAATCAAGCCTAGCTACTCTTTCCAGAGCTTGTCTAATGATTTCAAATACTAGTACTAAAGCCAAGAACACTCAGAGACCAAATTTTAAAATCAAGATTTCAAAAATCATATAGGGATTGAAAACCCTACCTGGCACCATGCTTTGACAGGTGACTACAGAGCGTTATAGGCTGAGCACCATGCTTTCTCAACAGTTACAGAGCGGTGGCACCACTGTATGTTCACTGGAAAGATGCGGTGGAATCGTTGTTTGCCTTAAGGAAAGATGCAGTGGAACCGCTGTTTGCCTTAAGGAAAGGTGCGGTGGCCACTCTTTTTACACTACCCAAGTGCGGTGGCCAATGAAGACTTTGAAATCACACATAGAGGTGAAAAATAAAGATGTTAGAGCTCATGTACTAGATCCAAATAACATATAAAAGTTATAATGTGAAACATTAGAGGAAGATGAAGGAAAATCTAACAATTTCAAAACCAAATCTAACCAAATCATAAGCATATTTGATCATGAATTGAAATTGAAAATGAAGACAAGTTTTTAAACAAAACCAAGAATTCTGATCTATCTCCCTAGTGGAGTCACCACTTTTGTAACTGGAAATACTCAGCCAATGCGAACAAAGGTTGTTTCCCTAGCATGAAACACTCATTACTAGAACAAAACAATTACACAACATAGAAAATTTTCCTAGGATCATAAAATCCTCTTGAATTGACTGCTCTTCTTACCTTCCATAGGCTGCAAAGGTTTTATCTTGGAAGTGCTTGATATTTGTGGATGTCCTACAAGAAACACAACAAAACATAAATCGAGATAAGAGTAACAAGATAGCTTACAATCCTATGTGAAATACCAAGGAGTTAACCAACAAGCACATCATAATAATCATACATACAATTGCATGTGGAAAAGAAACTACATGTGTATTAAAAGTACACAAAGGGAGATTTTATAATGATGCCTTGGTGTTGAGAACTCTTTCGCAAATGAACCTTGCCTCAAAGCCTCAAGCTTTCCTACTAATCACCTAAGAGTCTGACTAAATTTGGCCAGAATTTGGATGCAATAACATATTCTTCCTCCCCTTACCCATGAGGGGTAATCTAGTATATAAATGCATGAGAGGATAGGATAGTTTGAGGATTTCATGGGATAGGTGGAGGGGTGATCCTAGGATGATGGATCTCGAGCTGTAGGTGTCCTAAACCATAGGGATGAGACTTCCACATAGGGAAGCTTCGAAAAGTCTCTCGAAATTTCATTTTTTTCCTTCATAACTCAAGTATCGTGCCTTGTTCAAGGATAACATGCATTACAAAGTGGGGGACGCACCTTGTGCATGGGTAACAGGTGGTGGCACCGCTTTCCGCAGAGAGAAAATGAGCATTACTGATATGGGTACCATAGTTTGTCCATAGGAAAGGAGTGGTGGTGGAAAAAACTATGAAGTTGTTCATCCTAATACATTTCAAACTTCATCTTTTGAGGATTCCAAGACAAATATTGATATTTTGTCCCACAACATGTTGTTGATGAGAATTAGGTATAATAGTATGCATAACATTGATGTTTTCAACTAGTGTTTTTGAACATAACATATTGTACCTGTTTTGAAAACAATAAGTTAAACCTTAAGAACCATTTAGGCGGTCTTATATTTTGTTTGTTGAATTTCATACATTCTCATTTATCATGGCCTATATTGTTCTATTTCTATGCTCATATGTGATCCAGGTGGCTAATTTTGGCCATCATAGAAACAAGTATGATTTTCGACGGTTTTCTTGTCCTGAACTTCTAGATCATTTTTTTTGGGCCCTAAATAGCATATTTTATGCTTGACCTTAGCTGACAATCACATGTCAGCATACAATATGATTGTTCTGACTAGGATTTCCCCAATGAGTTATGGTGTTTAAATTCTTTCAACTGAAATGTAGAAGTTGATGTGTCATTTGCACTCAGTTTCCTAGGGCCTTTTTCCACCTCATCTCCTAGGATTAAGGTTTATGTTTTTAGATTTTTTGCACTCTAAGCTTTCTTCATAGGTGTTTTTTTCCTCATGGTTAAGGTCTTCATGAAAATGAGCATAGTCACGCATCTCTTTTTTATGATAGCTTCCACCATGCTAGTTGTAAATGTACAATATTTTTCATCATTGTTTCCTTAACAAAAATTGGGTTTTCACTATATCTTACTATATTGTGTTCTTCCTGCAATATTGTGTGTACTTCTTAGTTAAAAACATACCAATATGCTTGTGAAAATAGGTTTTAGCATGCTTAAGTAAATTAGTGCATTTCATATTCTACGTACGCAGGTCAATAGAGAGTGACGTTGAAGCTTGTATTATTAACTTAATAGCATATATAGAGGGGATTCTTTTTATCTCTACCTATTGGTAATATTATTGGGTGGATACTAGATCAAACTTGTCTTTTTTCTATGAATATGTATGATAATATGGATCTAAAAATAATTCAAAAGTAGTGATTCTATGAATGTTGTTATTTGTAGAGTAATTTATTTTGGATGTGGTTGTATATATTGTAAGACCAATACCTCAATGATCAGTCAAACAAGGTGATGTAATTAAAAGAGGAACAATTATTCAGTTGCAACACTTGAAAACAAGTAGATGGCTAGACACTCATTTGCATGCATCACCTATATCCAGTAACTTGGAGGTGAGTAACAATTTTTCTAGGTATTTGGGCATGTCTATAATAGCTAGATAAGCTAATAGGATAAGAATATAATTTATTAGTGTCCAACAAATGACAATAAATAGCTCAATGAGACTGCAAGGTAAAATAGTGTGAGATCCAAAGATCAAGTGCAAAGTTTCCTCCTAGAAAAACATGATATGGAAACCAAGAAATATTAGTGTTTGCTGATGATTAAAAGTGCACAATAGAAGTTGTATTTTGAAGTAAAGTTTAGGTAATGGAAGGGTGAAATGAAACTCTAGTATTATGCCTACAAGAGATAACAATGTATCAAAAGCATGATTTGTAAAATAACTAAAGTATTGTTCATGTTGGTTACATTTAAATGAAAATGGAATATATGCTATTAAATTCCCATATGCCAAATGATAATCGTTGTGAATGAACTTTCTAATGCCAAACATTTGTAAGATATTCCTATGTGGTAATGGGATGTTTTCAATCACCTACTTTAGGATACATTAGTTTCAAATTTGTTAAATTTGATTCCTGTCACTTGGTTGCATGGAATCTCTTGAAGGGTGTATTTTGCTAGGAGCAAATCTTGGTGCGTGCTTTTAGGAGGGTTACAAAAATGGTAGCTAGTTTTATAGGATACAAATAAGCATTCTGAGGTTTTATACTTGAAGTAGCCAAATGCAAGAATCATGATTTGGTGGCAGTTACGAAATTTTAATCTTTATAATCTCCTTTGTTCTTAGCCGGTTTTATACATAATGTTAGAATGCTTTAGTGGGTGGGATTCTCTATCTATGTTGATTCTACCCCTGAGTTTCAAACATGGTAATTTGAAATGTGCTTTTCCTCTCTATTTTCTGGTTTTGGATGTTCAATTGGCTACAATATTTTTTTTAGGTTAGTTGCTTTAAAGGAGATGATTAGTATGAAAATTGAGTCACAGTAATCAAAGGACCAGGGCACAACTTACAGAAGATTCAAGAATCAATTACACAGAAAAATGACATGAAAGGGCTGCAATTAGAGGTTGCAGCTGTATATTATCAATCATTAATCAAAAGTAGTGATACAATGTGATACACTTGCATGAATAGCAAGACAATTCGAATACCAAGAAGGTCTTTCGAATTGCACACATGCCAAGTGGCTTAGATGTCAATTTGCCACACTAAACACATCAGTTAACCACTAATCACAACCATAATTGGATCTAACTGAATCAGAGGCAGTTATGATTGAGTTTAACTGAATAGAACTCAAATGCATGTCAAGCAGTAGGTGAGGGTGCATGTATGTCTTCAGTTAGAATAGATCAAGTGAACTAACCTGAAATGAGTCATCAGAAGTTGTTGGAGGTGCCTTAAATCACTCCAGTTAACTAGAAATTACCAAAAATAGGAAAAATAATGATGGAGGCGCCTTCACAGCTGCAGTTTAACTGAAAGTAGGTGGAATAACCACTAGTTAACTAATTTGGGGTGCTTATGTCATGCAGATAAACCCATATTTTCTCCTTGATTGAAGAAGGAAGCTCAGTTAGTATCCTCTATTGAAGGAGAAGACATAGTTAGCCTCCCTGATTCAAGGAGTATGATCTAGTTGATGATGCAGTCACATATTCAAGCCAATAACTTAGGATAAGAGGTAAATTAGGCCAATTAGGCCAAATAAAGATGTGTGGGTTGGATAATGACTCCAACACCCCCCCCCCCGCTTAAGCTATACTCATGTGGAGGAGTTGTTGTCCACCGATTGCACACCGGCAACAGAAATCTTCTAAAAGTTGTCTCCTCACTTGAGAAAGTGGGAGAGGTGTGACCTTGGGGGAAAGCATAGAGCTAGGTACTGTCACCTACTCCTAGCTCCTCCATTTAGGCTAACTCCTAACGAAGCCAAGGGGGGTAGTCCCTAACAAAGAGTTTTCTATGGATCAATGTTTAAGTTAATTTTTAGATGTTTCAAATGCGGATGGGTGTTGTTTAGGAGTTATTGTGATTTAAGATGATTAATGTGATGAATTTAACACAAGACAAAGCAATCCATGTTGCTATCACAGGAATTGAAAGATAGACAAATATTTGAGAGCTTCACGAAATAGATGAAGCATTCATAGATATGATTTATAATCAAACATTCGATGGACAAATGGCCCAGATTATCAACAATGCTAAAAGATGGGACCAATGCCTATGGAGTCAACTTATCAGAGATGATTTGAGTGTAAATATGTGAATCCCAAAGATGCTAGTAAATGTTAGGTTTTGCAAGTGCTCTTGGTAAGTTTTAAGATTTTTTTGTTTGTGATCTTCGCTTATGGTGGCTGGATGTCCTAACCGGTAATACCTTCAGTGGCTCTGTTCGAAGACATGACGGACCTGTCTGGGGTCAAAGGTAAGTGTTCAATAACTTAACTACCAGTGCCCAGATTAGGTAGCCTGGTGCCCACACTTGGAATTTTCCCACATGCCTCGGTATTTATCGAACAACGCCGATGCGTTGGTTATGGGGAAAATTTTTAGTTAAGTTCCTCTTGTGGGGTTTAGAGATCCAATGCTGTTTCTGGGTATTCCGATCGAAGATCGGTCAGAGCATACTCCGACAAGGAGGGAAGGGGGTTAATTAATTAAAGGGGTGTGAGTTGCAAATTTTATTAATTTAATTAATTAAAACTCTCCGACAGAGAGCGCTCTTGACCTTGTCTTATGCCAGTGGTTCAAGAGACTTAGCTAATCTAGATGAAACTAATGTAGGGGTTATGTAAACCTAAGATGCTCTCCGATAGAGAGTGCTCTTGAATTGTGTTTCTGCAAGTTCAAGAGTCTTACTTATGAGGATTAATTGATTAAACAAGCACAAGATGAAATTAGTTGATTGGACTCTCCGACAGAGAGCACTCTTGATCCACCTTATGGTGTGATTCAAGAGATTTGCACAGTTGATTTACTTAGAAAGATAAACAATTAAAAGAACTGAGCAATCAACTTAATTAAAAAGTGATGAATTGACAATTAGTATTCTAAGATTAATAAGCAAATCTAATATAAGCATGAACAAGTAAACACAACACAATCCTCCCCAAATGGGGGAGGATGAGAGTGGGGACTTAAAAACCCCACTCAAGCACAAGATCTTTATTAAACTTTATTGCAATATGCCGTAAGGATTTTAATCCTTGAAAGGACTTTTCCAATGAAAACAAAGTAACTCTACAATTATTAAAACTTGTAAAAAGGAGAGTGCTTTTTCTTTACTTGAAACTTTTCTTGAAATTTTTCTCGAACTTTGTGAAAAGGGAAAAGAAAAAGCTTGAATGAAAACAAAAGAACAAGATAAAGGAAGGCTGAAAATAAGAAGGAAAGGATAGGAAGAAGGAAGGAAAACAAAAAGAAGGTCAAAGACAAGAACAAGGAAGAAAAAAGCAACCAACTATGAGGCCAAAGGAGTATGAAAAATGATGAAAACGGGGCAGCGATGAAGAAGGGAGATGGCTGTCATAAAAAATGCAAAATGGGACAGCAAACGAAAAGTGGCCAAAAAGGCCAAAAACAAGGTTCAAGAGGGTCTAAAAATTAGGGCAAAAAAGAGGCAAAAAGGGGGCATAAACTAGGGTACACTAGGGCTGTCCAAAAGGAAGAAAAGGAGTGGTGAATGAAGGCAAAAAACAGGTAGCGAAGAAGAAAGAGTGAAAAAAGACAAACAAAGCAAAAAGGAAAGGGGCTAGCAAGCAAGGAAATGAAAGGAGGTCAAAGAGAAAAAAGAGAACAAGAAGAAGGAAGTTCGGTAACCAGGTGTATTGTTTAATCTTTGTTGATGGAAGGAAGGAGAAACCCTTACTATTGTATTTCTTTCTTTGATTGAGGAGCGCTTAGGAGAACCTGCAAAACGAAGGAATTAGATGAAAATAACCACCGGTTCATGAAGAAGAGCTTGATCTTTAAGCTTGTCCTTCACCTTTGATGATCTCTGCAAAACCCTTGAAAACAAAATTAAATCCGAACAAAATACTCATAAACTAGATTGTTAGCCCTTCAAGAGTATATATTGAATAATGATTTAATAATTGAAAAAGAGAAGGGTAAGAGAGATATCACCAAAATACGGTGTGAATCCACAATTCCAATAGCTCATACATAGAACTCCAAAGTCACAACTTTATTCCAATCTTTAAACAAATATTACAATAATTTTGGCAGAGTGTTCATACCCAAAGTCCTCCTTCCAATAGAGTTGAAAGAGCCTCTATTTTAACAAATGAGAGAGTGCTAAAACCCTAAAACCAAAAAACCAACCCTAACCAGCTTAGCCACCTAAAAAAGAGCTCAGACCTAAACCGGAGAACCGAGAGTGAGGGGAGGCCTCCACCAGGCAAGGCGCCCCCACTCCAAACTTGTGAACTGAAAACAAGCTAAGGATGAGGCCACATGTGTGATGTAGGTAAGCTCATCCTTAGATCTGGTTGGAGCCTCCATTAGGTTTGGGAAGCCCACTGATGGTGCAAGATTTAGCCTTCACCTCGATCAAATCACCGGACCAATGAGTGCTCTCCATCTCATCTTTAGCTGGAGATGACATGTCTGATAATTGATAATAAATTATAATAAATTAATTGCTCTCTTGATGATGACTGAAGCTGAGTTATGATAACTCCAATCATCATAAGTGTTCCATGAGATGTCATTTAGTCTTTTATTTTACTAAATTTGGATTAATTTGGAGAGTTTTAGTTCTCTCCAAAATAATCTTTTTTTTTAATAAAAATCATTTTTTAATAAAAAATCATTTTTTTACTAAAAATCATTTTTTACTCAAACTGACTTTTTTGAGTAAAAAGGCATTATGTGTCCGATTGCTGATCTGAAAGTTGGTTCTGATTGGCTGGCTGATCAAGAATGATTTTTCGCTTAAGGTTAGAGCCTTCAATCACTGAATTCTGAGTCTGGATCACGAACGGGTTTTTTCCATTTAATTTATGGAAAAATTAACCCAAAAAACTTAGGAAAAGTAATTAAAAATTAAAAAATAATTTTTCAATGTTCGAAAAAGATTTTTTCGAAATTTTTTTATGTGTCCAGATGACTTAGGACATGACCATGATATATCTAAATAATGTCTAGTAGGCTTATAACACTCAGTTGGGATCTAATAACCCCCTAAGGCCTAGAATTCAACATCAGGCATTTCAGATTTGGAGGAAGCGGGAGAAAACCTCGTCAATTATACTTGGCTGAAGGCAAAGCATAATTGTCAGGGGCAAAAAACTCCCTGGAATACCCTATTTGAGATTCTACGTCTCAGGAGACCGAACCACTCAAAAATATCCTACTAGCACATTTTATTTCAAACCCCACGGGGCCATGGTCAAAATTATTCAAATAAAAAAGTGACTAGCCAATATTGGCTAGACAAGCAGACGGATCAACTGATAAACTGGAATCAGACTTTGAACAAGTCTGTCAACTGGTGGCTCCTCAGGTAACCCAACTTATGGTACAAAAAGTTGGATAACATGAGTAAAAAAAGATAGGGCCTCGACAACCAAGGCCATAGGTCAACGTTTACAAGAAATCAACTCTAAAATGATAAAAAAATGTTAAGTGAGGAAAAGAGGAAAACCCTGTGGGAAAAAAAAACCCTCAAACTAAAGAACATTGAAGAATCAATCTGAATTCACCATGGACCTCACCCCCAACAGTGAACAAAGGTAAGTGAAATTTTTCTCAGTAAAGCTCTTGGTGAAAATATCTACAACTTGCTCATCTGTGGAGCAATATTGCAAAACAAATGTCCCTTCATGCACAAGCTCCATGATGTAGTGCATGTGGATCTCAATGTGTTTGGATCTCTTCCTTTGAACCGGATTTGTTGAGATCTTGATAGCACTTTGGTTGTCACAAAAAATGACAGTAGATGAAGCACTACCAATATCAAACTCAGACAAAATACCTTGCAGCCAAACTGCCTGAATGTAGGCATTGACCGCTCCCCTATACTCTTCCTTTGCTGAAGAAAGGGAAATGGGAGCCTACTTTTTGCTTGACCAGCAAATAGGACCACCAACAAACATAAACACATAGCTGGAAGTGGACTTCTAATCTATGGAATATCATTCCCAATCAGAATATGTAAATCCTACCAAGTCTAGTTCAGAATCAGCAGCATATTGAATGTTGTGGGATCTAGTACCCTGCACGTACTGTAGAATCCTCTTGTATTCCCTCCAATGAAGCTCATGATTTTTCTACATATACCTTGATACAACATTCACAACATAACAAATGTTAGTCCTTGAATGTGTCAAGTAGAGAAGGATTTTGATCAACTAACGGTAAATAGTTGAATCCACCTGTGAAGTAGTATTTCCCTCTTAAAGACTGATTCCTGAGAGGAATGGGAAAGGTTCTACCTTGAAATTGGCCATATTAAAATTAATTAACAGGTCTCAAGCATATTTGTATTGTTTCAACATAATCCCATCAAAATATTGAGTTATTTCTAGCCTGAGAAACTGCCTCAACAAGCCTAGATCACTCATCTCAAAAGCATCATGTAAAGCAATTTTTATGAAAGAAATCGAAGCAAGTGTGATTCTTGTTATTAAAATATCATCCGCATACATAACTATTATCAGAAAATTACCTTCATACTGCTGCAAGTATATATTTGGATCAAACTTACATCTTTCGAGAGCTGGAAAGAATCCATTTTGGCATACCAAGAACTTAGGGCTTGTTATAAGCCATATAAGGATTTCCTAAACTTAGAAACCAATGATGGATCTGATGTATAGCCTTAAGGATGCTTCATGTATATATATTCTTGTAGGTATCCATGAATAAATTCACTTTTTACATCCATATGGTTCACCTCCCAGTGCTTGGATGCAGCAATGGCCAAAAGTAGCCTGATAGAATCCATTTTTTCCACCGGTGCAAAGGTCTCATGGTAGTCCACTCCTTGGAATTGGGAGTAAACCAGCTGTGATTTATATTTGTAGGTTGATCCATATACAACAACCTTTGTTTTATATACCCACTTGCATTGAACAATTTTCCTCCCAGGTGGAAGGGAAACTAGCTCCCAAGTTGCATTTTTTCGGAGAGAGTTGAACTCTTCATCCATTGCAGCTTTCCATATAGGATCATTCCGAGCATGATAGTATGAATTAGAATCATATCCAATCATCATATATAATGTATCAAACAGAAAAGAATCATTGCAAGAAATATCAATACCTTTTCTTTCGAAATATGATCAGGTTATCCTTGGATCAGTAGGATTTCCAACATCTAAGCCGATGAAAGAGAGAGTATTTTCAACCCATTTTGGGAGATCAGTGGGCACATTATGATCTGATTCAGAACCTTATATATTATTCTCACTGATATTAGACATCATATCTGAAATATCAGAGCTCACACTTCCATTTTCATCATCAGAATCATCAGCAGAATAGGAGGAAATTTCGGCAGTTTCTTCTTCGACTAGTTCCACATCTTGGAGAGGTTCTTCAAAGCAGACACTTCTCTCTATGAATATATTTTTGGTTCTGATATTATAGATTTTGTATCCCTTTGAATCCTATGGATACCCAATGAACATACACTCAATACTCTATGGTTGCAAATACTTCCTCTTATCCAATGGAATTTGAGCCCAAGCAGTGGACATAAAAACTTTGAAATTGGACACATCCGGTTTGTGACCAAAGTATGCTTTGAAAGGAAGTTTTTCCTTTCACGGATGAATGAGGTACCCTGTTGCGAATGTAGGAATCAACATTAATATCTTCATTCCAAATATTTTCATCCAAATCTTTAGCTTCAAGCATGCAGGTGCTCATCTCTTTTAGGGCCCGATTTTTCCTTTCCGCTACACTATTCTGCCGAGGTGTGTAGGGAATGGAATGATCAATATTGATCCCACTTTGAGAAAATATTTGAAGCATATCATAATTGATGTACTCTCCTCCATTGTCAGATCTGAGAGCCTTTATCTTTCTCCCAGAGGTATTCTCAACAAAAGCCTTAAATTCTATGAACTTTTCAAGGACTTCATATTTTTTCTTGGGAAAAAATACCCATGTGTATCTAAACATCTCATCGAAGAAAGTGAGCACATACCTCAGTCCATTCATTGAGGTTGTAGTAATTGGACCTTTGATATCATAATGGATCAGCCCCAAAATACATCTAGCTCACCTTGCCTTTCCCTAATCAAATTTGTGCTCAGGGTGTTTGCCGACAATGCAACCTTTGAAAATTCCACTGGAGGTTTTGATGGTAGGGAGGCCTTCCACCATGGAATTCTTTTGAATTTTCTGCAAGTATTTGAAGTTAAGGTTTCCAAACCTTTCATGCCACTTCCTACTAATATCATTCCCATGAGTCATAAGGGTGGTGGGATTTGCATGAGGTGCAAACTTGGAGAGCTCATAGGTTTTAGCTGAATGATTCACTATACCTGTTGCAATGAGTTTTCCGGATGCAATTCCTGAGATATCAACATCATTCGGGCTGAAAGTAACTCTCTTGGGAAATCCTGTGTGTGTCATTTTATATACACTCAACAGATTTGAAGCCAAGGAGGGAACATACAAAACATCATAGAAGATTCCATGTTCATGTTTTACAGTACCTTTTCCCTTCGAAATGATTTGAGATTCATTTCCCATGTGGATGGGAATGATGTTGTCAGAGTCCAGGGATGAAAAAGATTCTTTTCTTTCCACCATATGGTTTGAAGGACCAGAGTCTATGAGGAGATCTCTAGGCTTTGAAACATTTTTCATGAGGGCATGTCCTCTTTCAGGCTGTGTGTTCTGATCATGATTTTCTCTCTTCCTTGCACCTTCATGAAGATTGATGTTATTCTTCTCAAGGAGAAGAGTCATAGCATCAAGTTGTTTCTTCATGCAGGATATTTTAGGGTGGAATCCCCTTCCTCAATAGGAACAATTTATCTTTTCTTTGCCTTCTTTTCCTTTGTGCTTGTTCTTTCTTGAGCCCGAGGGTTCATCAAGATGCAAGGGTTTCTTCTTTGGCTTGGGAGCATCAAACTTAGTATTATGGTTATTTTTATTCTCCTTTCCATTTGTAGCTTTGGGTCCTCCAACAAGCAAAGCTTGGTCCTTGGAATTTTTGATGATTCCCATTTGGACAAACTTGTCATGCTCATTGGTGAGAGGCATAATGAATGCATTTAGGGTCAACATCTTCCAATTTGGGATTGTGAGCTTCCTAGTATGAAAGGTGGACATGAAAACTGAGTAATCTGAGCCAATTTTTGAAATGATGGAAAGGATGAGTTGATCATCCTCCTTCTCAACTTTACACTGCTTAAACTGGAGCACTAGGTGCTTAAACTTGGTGAAGGAATCGTTCATGGTTTTGAAGTTGCTTGGGTTTAGAGAAATAAACTCATTATCTAGATGATAAATCCTCAAGTCATCTTGCTTATCAAACATAGTAGCAAGTTGATCCCAAATCTCCTTGGGATTGTTCAATCCAGTGATGTGGAAGAGAAGATCTTTGGAAATTGAAAGGAACAAAAATCCATATGCTTCATCAAGCTTATTCCAGTATTTTTCTTTTTCAACAACATGATTCAGCTCTATTTTCGTGTCCATTGTGACTCCGTAGAGTCCTTTGGATCACAGCTGAATCACCATGTCCTCCTTCCACCGATGGTAGTTGAAAGGTGTGAGTAGATTCACAGAAGAAGCCATTATTTTGTTGTAGCGAATGCAGTGAAAAACCTGTAAGAAACCTGCAAAAACACAAAAAGGGCACTGTAAGGTCAGACAATCTACACTTTTTGAGTTTTCTTCACACCCGGCTTAGTCAATCAAGCAAGATTGATCAACAATTCCTTTTCCCATGAATTATGTGGTAAAATCTCTGCTTCTGGTGCAAAGCTGGAATTTTTGAGCTTTTTGCTCAAATTGCATCATAGAGCCATCAAGGAATATGTTGAAGAAGAAGAGCCTTGTCATGTCGTGGCTTTGATACCATATGAAAATTGAGTCACATTAATTTGAGGACCAAGGCACAACTCATAGAAGATTCAAGGATCAATTACACAGAAAAATGACATGAAAATGTTGCAATTAGAGGTTGCAGTTGTATATTATCAATCATTAATCAAAAGTAGTGATACAATGTCATACACTTGCATGAATAACAAGAAAATTCGAATACCAAGGAGGTCATTTGAAATGCACACATGAGAGTGGCTTAGTTGTCAGTTAGCCACACTAAACACATCAGTTAACCACTAATCACAACCATAATAGACTCTAATTGAATTAGAGGCAGCTATGACTGAGTCTAACTGAATAGAACTCAACTGCATGTTAATCTGTAGGTGAGGGTGCATGTCTATCTTTGGTTAGCTAAGATCAAGTGAACTGAACTGAACTGAACTGAACTAAGTCATTAGAATTTGTTGGAGGTGCCTTAAATCACTCTAGTTAACTAGAAATTACCAAAAATAGGCAAAATAATGATTGAGGCACCTTCACAACTGCAATTTAACTGAAATTAGGGGGAATAAGCATCAGTTAACTAATTTGGGGCGCTTATGTCATGCAGAACAACCCATATTTGATCCTTGATTGAAGGAGGAAGCTGAGTTAGTCTCCCCGATTGAAGGAGAAGACATAGTTAGCCTCCCTGATTGAAGGAGGATGATCCAGTTGGTGATGCAGTCACATATTCAAGCCAATAACTTAGGATGTGTGGTAAATTAGGCCAATTAGGCAAATAAATATGTGTGGGTTGGATAATGACTCCAACAATCACTATGACAGTGGAGACTATTGGAGGTGAAATGATTCTACTTTCAACTTGTAGGCTGGTTAAGTTCCGAGATTCATTTATGTACCTTGTTAAATATGTGTATATTAAAACACGTGCTCATTAATGTCCTAATTATACTTCCAGGCTTGAGATTGAAGGAAAAGGGAAAGTATGGATGCAAGATCAAAAGATACGGTTACAACATGTTGATACTAGTGGTTACTTGCATATTATGATAAGGAGTACACTCGAATAGTTGGTGGCAAGCAAGAGGTGTGTTACTCTTTTATGAGACAACTCACTTTTAGATTGATTTCTTAATCTATTTTGGTAGTTCTAAAATGTAAAGGCTGGTCATACCCGTTTGGCAATAGTACTTATTTAATTTTTGGGGCACATTTTATGATTGGAGATATCTTTTGAATAGAATGAGGTTGGCCTGACTTGGATAACTCTTCAATAGAAATCACTTCTTTCTATCAGATACTCTTGTTTCATGTATGTAATGGATCTCTATTGTTTTATGAGGATGGTGATGCTCCATCTTCTATGTATGGTTGTTGACTTCTAAAGCTTTTAGACATTTATCCCAAGTCTTCTTTCTGTTAGTGAAGAGGAAATTTTATAGATGATTTATCATACAACTGTCCTTAATCAGCGAGTAAATATTCTTGAAGGAAATTGTTGATGTTCTTTTCCACCTATTGTTGTATAGACATTGTTAAGGCATCACACCACCACATAGGGACAATACCTTCAGGTTCACTTTGAAAAAAAATGCCTTAACAAACTAAGTTGTGCGAGTAGACTAACATATATTGTTGTATTGATCTTCCTAAATATTTATCCTTTTAATATTATTTCTATAAAGGTTGATTGTTGGTGCATCCCTTTGTTGATTGAAAGATGCCCATATGAGGCTCATTTTGTCAACTACTAACAAGAGGATATAATTAACATAGGACATTAGATTCCACTATCAACAAGCATAAATAATTGACTAACAAAACATTATACAGACTAGCAGTAGCTTGGAGCAATTTGTTGAGTTCTCTGAAACAAGTATCAGTTTAATTCTTGGAAGAAACCTTATGGTAATGTGTCTGAACTTTGCCACTTCTTTAGGAAGAACGAATGCGATTTATGTAGCTCATGGAAATTTTTGGACTATGAGTGTCTAAAGACAGAAACGTATCTAGAGACAATATATGACCACAAAGTAATGTTACAAATATCTCCCATTTCTCCCTATATTTCCAGTTTCTCTCGAGGTTTTTGTGTTACCGATTTTTCTTATATTTTCACAATTATTCAGGTTTGTTTATATTTATTTTTGATACCAGACGCTTGGCGATATATTCCCTCGACACGATATTTAAACATTGCACACAACATTTGTTTTGACTACTATGGTAGATGGATTCAAGACATTGCCATGAAATAAATTGAGGGGGTTGCAAATGCATGCACTTGATTATCATAAGTTTTATAAAACAAAATGTATTATTGGTTTTTAGTGTTATGGGGAGATAAGGAATATACAGACATTGTTTTCAACAATGATTACCAACGATCAATAAACATCAAACCAATGATAAACATGTAGATGCTATGGATTTCAAGTTAACATCTTTTCATACGAGCATCCTTTATACTTATTAAAATTGGTTAGATCAATTTATGGTAATTGACACCCTTAGCACGAACACCCAAAAAAGTGTTGAAAAAGGTTCCTATGTACATAAAAATAATAGATACCTATAAAGTTGCTATTAACTAGCCTACAATTAAAAATCTAGGTTATAAGAAGGGGCATTATGAAGTCACCAAGAATAGGTATTCAAAAGAAACTAGAAGCCATCTAAATAAGAAATCCGTCTATTTTATAAAAGGCCATCATGAAATTCCTCTATTTAAAATGTATGATTTGGGAGACTGAGGCCTTCCTTTAAAAGAGTATTAGCCTCACCGTTTTGTTCTCTATAGACATGATGGAAGGTAATATGCTAACACTGTGAAGCCACCTGTTTAACTATAGAGCTAGCGAGGAAAGAGACATAGTATGGATATGCGAGAGACCATTCATACAATTCATTGCTAGCAGTGAGTCATTGAATACCAGGACACAACTAATTTTCATCATGAGAGTGTGCTTCAGAAGAAAAAATAGGGCATTTAGTTCATTTGTGTTATTTGTGCCCTTGCTGAAATTAGCCTTGATACGCATCTAAACCTGTTTAGAAAAATTAAGAACAAACCCCAAGCCAACAATTGATCCTAGTTCCTGGCAAGCTCTATCCAAAAAATCCCATGATATAGAAGTGAAAATTGACATCTCCCTCAATATCTTGGGCTCTTTATTAAGAGCAACATCTGAAAAATTGGGAGCAGGGACCAAATTTTAGTTGAGGCTTTGTAGGGAGGAAAGAATCTCCCATCGATCCAAATCGAGGGTTAAATATTGAAGCACTCTCCATTTATTTAGATTCTTGATTTGAAACCAAGAGTAGAGACAAGTATCCAAAGACAAGTCCTACCAAAGGGATCGAAGACTAGGATACCCTCTCAATTATGACCAAATATGAGCAATATGTATCTCATCATAAGATTTTCATATCATACAGATTCCTGGGCCTGCTTTGCCTCTTTTATGTAGTTGATCACATGTCAACACTATACCATTAAAAGCATGGTACATCAATATTTTTGCCTTACTAGGAGCTTTAAATTTCCAAAGCTTACTCCACCACAACTTAGGATTTGCATCAACCTGTACAACCAGAGAACTGTAACCAATTTTTGTTGGAGAACTGCCACCCTCATTATAAACCCAAATAAGTTTACTCCACCACAACTTAGGATTTGAATCATATTGTACAACCATAGAAGTGTAGCCAATTTTTGTTGGAGAACTGCCACCCTCATTATAAACCCAAATAAATTCATCATTACCATCATTCAAGTATGAGATTTATGTAGTTCAGAAAAAAAGAGATCCCAAGCTGGGGCTAAATGGTCCTCTAGAACAAGATCGTCAGCAGTACACCACCCCTATCGCAAAAGTGTAGTCTCCTCGAGGTTTCCACTTGATTGAGAGTTACCTTTCCATTAACCCACAAATAATTGATAATCACCTCGGGTATATAAATATTCCTGTTACAACACATAAGAGCATTAGGCCTCCCACTCTGACATTTGAGCCATTCCCAACCTTCTAGGCTATAAAAGACGTTAGAATAGGGAAGGCAAGAGTCATTATTGGTCAATGATTTCCCCTGATTGGACACATTTTGTATATTTTTGTGATCCAGGTCCTCCTTAATGATAATTGACACATTTAATAATCTTATTTATATTACATTTAGTTATGGTTCTAGTTTATGTAACATAAAGTTGATAGCTAAGTTATAGGATACATCTTATCACGTTCTTAGATATGTCATATCCCCTATCAGGAATGAATATGGTTAGTTATTTTATTTATGTGACATTAAGTCTCTCTTCTATTTTCTGCCATATTATCCTACCTATACAATAAAAAGGTAATTTTTTACGGACCTGTCTAACTAGGGGACTTTTTGACTTTCAGGCTGATTTCCTGTTGGAATTCGGTGAATTTAATCTACAAAATATGTAATTTATGTTGTTTGTTGGGCGATTTTAAGCTCAGAAATGAAATCGGGTGGCAGGAAAACCCCCAAACACCCACACTCTATAAGATCTAGCAGTGCTTTTGAAACTTTTAAAAATTCCATGAAGATTCATGGCAAAAAACTGATAAAAACCAGCCAAAAACAAAGGTCAAAAAGTCCCCTCTTTAGACAACTCGATTTTTGACCATCATAAGAAATTTCAGAAAAATAGATGTTGATTGCTAGTATGGATTTCTAAGTGGTGTATTGGCTACATCGATTTCTGAGTGGTGTATTGGCTAACATCAGTTCCTTCAAACGAGTTTCCTGTGAATATAAGTTGCACAAAGTTGATGCCAAAGTTAGTGGATATATCACTGAAGTTGCACAAAGTTGATGCCAAAGTTAGTGGATATATAATTGAAGGGTTTTGGATATGTCATATCCCGTATCATATATGGATAGGGCCCAAATACAACTCAAATGTTTGATCTATATAGATACTGCATGAATGTACCTGGGATATGGATTGGATACAATCTAGATACAACTAGTAGGGAAATCTCATATTTATCTAAAAAAATGTAAGAAGAAAAAATTGAAATAAATCGTAGAAAGTTTACTACGTGTAAATGAGAATCTAATGTTACATTTCCCACCATTCATGCAAGCTTGTGCTGCAATATACTTCAATTATGCACACTTTGTTTAATGGGGGAATTTGAGGATTTGGTGTAGTTTGCATGATACATGGGATGAGTTCGAGGAGGATATTCTTTTAGTACTAGTTGATTGTATTCATTGTAGCCTAATTTCAGGGAGGATCTTCTTGTGTAGGGAGTTTCGTGATTGAGAATAACAAGGCAGAGGAGATTTTTATTGTACTTTTTTGTTGTTCTTGGTTTCATAACTTAAAAATGACATGAACCTGGAGATTGTCTTTTAAGCATCTTCATAAGCCAAAGCATGTGTCAAGTGTAAGCATAACCAGGGAAATAACCCTGAGAAACTTCCTATTAATATGTCCAAATCTTTGCTAGTGTTGATCATACATTTATGACCAAAAAAACCATACCCACAAGTGTTCACCTGCTTTGCCAAAAAAAACATTACATATATAATAAATATGTTATAATGTATTATGTAATTTTATAATCTATATGTTAATATAATTTTGAATAGATTTTATGTTCATTATTAATTTGCATGACATCAAAGTATTTATTTGGCTGGTATGTTTGTTTTTTAAATTTTAGAATATGTTAATATATTTAATAAATGGTTTTTATATATAATTTATAAAAAATGTATTTTTAAAAAAATAAAATAAAATAAAACATGTTTATAAATTTTGAAATGGATTCAATTTTTAAGGTAATTTTTATTTTAAATTTCAAAATAATAATTATTATGAATAAAATTATTTTTTCAAGGTATAGTGCATTCTTAACCCTTTGTGAAAAACAATTTTAAATATAAAAAAACTTTTTTAAGACAATATAGCAAATGAAATAGAACCCTGGTTAACAAAAGATTAACAAAAAAATTTGGGATTTGGAAGTGTGAGAGTTATGAGAACCATTGAACCTTTATGGATCCTTCCGAAAATAACCTATGAACAAACGGATTGAGGATCTATTGAAATTAGCTAAGTCAAATGATAAGGAAAGGTCACCTAGAAAGGCAGACCACATGTCTCATCCAAATAAAATGTTTATAATTAAATATATGTTATAATATAGAGTATTTAAGTAGGTTTAATAGTAAAGAATGTGTTATTTTTTAGATAATTAGGTTCAAAACTTGAGAAGGTAAAGTTGTTCATTAACTTGTTATGACAAAAAGTCTATAAAACTTCTGTTAAATATACTTTTAAAAATTATTATTTCCATTGTTAAAAATAACACTGAATTATATATAAAGAAATTATTTTACATCATCCCAAAACCATACAGAGTAAGGAAAGAAATGTTTTCATTTTTCAAATAAAATGATTAATACCTTTCCATTTTAAATGGTTAATACCTTTATACAAATCTTGACTGTTAGATTGAAAATTAAGATAAACTAATTATAGTGGCTCTGCACAGAGGGCATGAAAAGTTGATTGCAGTACATGAAAGAAGCCAACGATCGATACAAGAAATATGAAAGAAATGTTTGCAGTTGGGAAGAATCCGGACTCCGTCCTCGTCCCCAATACATCCCAAACAAATAGCACACAAAGATGAAGATAAAACGTTCAAATTTGCACTTCTTCTTAAAGAACCATACTTGGCTTTGGGCAGAGATCTAATCATCTTGGATCGGCGGGACACCGACAGGCCGGTACTCATCTTAATTAGAATATTAGGTCTGGAACGTCTACGGTTAACATGAATGTTGCCCAGAAGAATGGAGAATCCCAAGAGCAGGGCCAGCAGCCCATGGAGAATCTCCAATGCAGGGAGGACATGCTCGTTCAATACCTTCACAACATGTATGGTGGCCTGCAAGACATGAGTCCCTGCTGCCAAATCCAAGAGACCGATGAAAATCCACATCATAAATCCCATGCCCATGCAAAACACATAGATTACCAACGATGCCAACGCCGTGTTTAACTTTAATCTGGAAAACGCATTTGCCCCATTCATGATACGTACTGCGGCTAAATGCCTCAATTTGGCTTTCACAGAATCCAAACAAAGAAAGAAAGCTGCCTGCAACTTTTGCTCTGAAAGCGCCGGACGTGGCCGTGCCATAGCAAAAGGCGAGCTGGTATTATGAAGTGGGCTGTAACAGTAAACCCCTACAACAGAAAAGCCTTGGGATTCCGGGGGCTTGAAAAGTCCGGGCCTCTCTTTAGATCCAGATAATGCCAATCGTTTTGAAATGAATACTGTGGATATGAAATGTAAAAATCTGAGGTGTATATATAATATACATAAAATCTCCCTGACTTGTAAATCTTATCCAAAAAGTTGATCTGGAGATAATTGTCGACGTAGTACAGAAGGAATTTCGTGGCCGAGTTGAGCCCACCACTACCATTTGGTCGCATCTCCCGATGAGATTGATGATTTTGCTATGAAAATGATGGTATGATATTTATGGGTGTCGTCACTTGTGGAATCCAGAGCATGAAGTGAGCTGTAAAGTTGTACAGTATCGTTACGGCGTATCGTTACCACTCTCGAGCCCCATGGTGTCGCAGTTTTGACAGGATTCCACGCATAAATAAAAAGTATAAACAACAACTACCTACGTGTAATCAATTTTTTAAAACAACATGAGCTTAATTTTTTAGTCGTTTTTGGCAAGAGTTATCCATTGAGCTGCAGAGCATTTAATGTAGTTGCAGCAGGCTTTGTGACCTTTGGATCTGAGCAAGTCAAAATCCAACGATCATCAAGCTTGCTGCAGCCACATTAAATGCTTTGCAGCTTAATCGATAGCTCTTACCGTAATGTCTTCTTAAATGGAAAGCTTACTGGCTAGTGCATGGTTTCATTGCGAAGAAGACTGACTTCCTAGTCTAAGAGATGAGTCATTGGAGTACAATTAAAAGTTAATCCAATAGCTTTTTTTACCACTTTTTAATTATAACTTGATCTAAATTTAATTTAATAGTTGTATTACAATTAGACTTAATCTAACAGTTATAATGCAATTGGAGTTTAAATGTTTAATTTTTTCAATTAACTATATTTATCACCTGTTAACTAAGCTATTTTTTTTTTTTAATTGTTAATTATGAATTTTGAACGAAGCCATAAAATTAATCTAGAGAATACACTTGTCTTGTTCATAAATAAAAAAAACATAAATGATAATCCACTCAAAATTCAAAAATTATAAATTAAATAAATTTATAACTTGAGTAACCCTCTGCCTCCTTGGCTTCGTTGTCCTTGCCCTCGGAAAGCACCTTGAAGGAGTCGAACTGGCCTTGTTATTTTACACTGGTAAGGGCCTTAAACAAATAGAGGACGGGAGGGCAAGACCTATCGGACCAGATGGTAAATTAGCTAATTGGACATTGAGAGCTGTGTTGTTTCCATACGAGCATATTTATTGAGATATGTTCTAAACAGATAAGAGAGAAGTAAGTACCCCCCTCCATGACTGTTTTCTGCTTTTTCCTTCTCCCTTTATTGTTTCGACGTCTTCCTTTCTTTAACCTTCCTTCCGACTCGTAATAAACAATTTGTTAATCAAATTCATTTATGTATCTCCTCGTTATAAACAATTTGTTTGTCAAATTTTATGTGTGACTAAAGCATTAGAAATTTGGCTTAGTGATGACTACGTTGTTGAATGGGGCACCTACATTAGAGGACTAAATCAAATGGGAGTCAGATTGTCTGATAAAGAAGATACACTTATTTGGAGCTGGAATCAATCTAATGGTCAAGTTACTGCCAAGGTTACTTACTAATCGATTTTTTTTTCATTTGAACCTTTTTTGGTGAGTGGTGGTACTATAAAATTTGGAAATGGAATTGCCAAACCAAATCTTTTTGTATTAAATAAGTAGAATATGTTGATCATATTTTTCTTCAATGTTGTTTTCCTATTAAAGATTGGAAGGATATTTTATTAGGCTTGTATGTGGAAATTTTTTGGGACAACGCTTCCTTTCACATTTCCTTGGAAAAGTGGTATAAAAATGCCTTCCAACATTAATAACTTCCCATTTTTATCAGTTGGGGGATATAGAAGGCTTGAAATTTAATCATGTTTGAAAATATTCCTAAAACTCCTCTTTTTTCCATTTAAAAAATATTGAGTTATTATAAATAATTTTACAAAGAAGGGAAGCAAAAGAGAACCAAAATAATGGTTGAGCCTAATGTTGTGAAGGACTTACTTATTGGTTTTTTTAATGGTGCATCACTTTGTGGGTTAGGTGGTTGTGGTATGGTTATTATTATTGATAGTAGAAATTGCTATCATCTATGGATGAGTTGTGGTCTTTGAACAAATACAAGAGTGGAAATGATGGCACTATGGGGCTTACTTTTATTTCCAACTTACACAAATATTTTGGCTTTATAGGTTCTGGGGATTCCAAAATTATCATTGATTAGGAAAAGGAAAAACCCCACCTACAAGTGGTTTTGTTTGATCAATGGCGTTTCAGGTTAAGATTTCTATAGAAATATTTAAGGTTTCTTTCCTTTCAGCATATTTATAAGAAATACAATGAGACAGTAAACGTACTCTCTTAGAAGGCCTTTGGATCCCCTGAGAGTACCCTCTCTTTTGAAGGATTTTTGGATCCAAATTTGATTTGTAGTGGATCTTTCTTGGCATATTAATACATGGACATTTTTTCTTGAAAGTGTTATAGTTTTTATAGTTGTATCACTTTTATCCTAGCTTCTCTCGCATTTTGGAAGGATGCAATATTAATAGAGTCTATATTATTTTTATTTTAAACAAAAGGTCTATTGACTTGGTTGTGACTTGATCTAGTTGTCCCGAGTTTTTTGGGGAATTATTCATAATATGCTTCTTTAGAATTGAAGACATCTCCGTATTTTATTTAATTTATCTTTGATTACTCGCAATAACAAGTAATTGGAATTTTTGTGTGAAAAAAATAATATTATAACATAGATATACCAACTTTTACACAACATAATGTACTTATTTATGTTAAAATGAATCAAATAGTTAAATCCAAGTCTTCCAAAACAATGGTGATAGTATTTGACAACTAGAATAAAAAGTAGAAATGAAATTTGTATTACAAGGTTATAAACTTATATACGCATTTTTCAAATTACATTCTTACAAAGGAGGCTGTATGAACAAAATATGAGATCCTTAATAATCCTCTTCCTCTTCATTGGGCCTCTTCAAATAAAGCACATCCATATTTTTCGTTGAGATTGATTAGATGATTTATTTATGCTTCGTCTCGAGACAATATTTAGAAGAACAAGAGTCGGAAGAATCATGTTTGTATTATTTAGAGGTGGTGTATTGATATTATTATTCTTCTTCCTCCACCTCTCATTCTCCTTGAAGGAATCTTCTTTTGGTGGTGGCATAGTTAGTTAACTAGTAATAAACAATCAAACAAATTAGTTAAAAAATGTTTATATATAAATTATACTAGCATCTAATGGAAAAATTGCATTCGCTAGAATTCCTTTTTTTATGTCATTGGTTCTAGCCTTGCCTTGTCTTAGGCTCATCCTCATCCTCTTACACATCATTGTTCTCCTGATGAGACTAAGATAAGGTTTGAATTTAAACGAAAATTTAATTATATGAGTCAATTCTTCATCAATTTCCATTACACATTATTGTTCTCCTACTGAGACTAAAATAAAATTTGAATTTAAACAAAAATGTAATTTTATAACAGTTAATTCTCCATCAATTTCCAATATTTATCATTGTGGATTCAAGTCTTCCATTACAATAGAAATTAAACAACATACGACCCAAAAAAACATTTGTGAAAACAAATTTGAAAAAAAATGAAAAATTCAAACCTCTATATATTACTGTAGCAATCAAATGGAAAGTTAATTAAATAGAGTGAGGAAAATGCTAGTGCCATCTCTTTGAAAATATCATTGTGGATTCAAGTCTTCCATTACAATAGAAATTAAACAACGACCCAAAAAAACATTTGTGAAAACAAATTTGAAAAAAAATGAAAAATTTAAACCTTTATATATTACTGTAGCAATCAAATGGAAAGTTAATTAAATAGAGTGAGGAAAATGCTAGTGCCATCTTAATACTCATTCACTTTAAGTAGATTTTTCTTTAAACATGGAATGAACAATATTGCACGAAAAAACATATTGGGATGATTGACCTTTCAGGTGAAACATATTGGGATAATTGACCAATCAAATTTTCTTGCTACATGTCAAAATATCCTACCAAGATTATATACTCAGACGCATCACAAGCATGAAAGATTTAAATAATACTTTGTCAAAATATCCCACCAAGGTTATATACTCAGACACATCACAAGCATGAAAGATTTAAATAATACTTAAAAACTTTATGAAAAGACTATGTACATTATTGCAACACAGCTTATCGGATTATTGATCAGATTATCACACATGTAAGTACAATGTTTTTCCTTAAATGGCACCAGTATAGTACTATTCATAAAAAAAATGTTAACACTCAAGAGTAAATCTATCATTCCTACATATATCGAAACAAGAGGCTTATAAATTCTACAAGTACTACAAGATTTGTATCATGGTGTACCTTCAATAAACCATTATGAGAAGAATTATTTTGTCTCGAATCTGGATCAATACGCTTGACTCCACTTCGCTGGTATGAGCTTCCATGGATACCAAAGGAAGGAATACATAATATTTAGATGGTTTCATGACATGCCATGATTGTATGAGGAAGCTTTAAAAAAACAAAACAAGAGCCATGACATTGCATCCGTATTAGTTAGTGGTTTGCAATTGTTTATGTAAAAAATTAAAACTCAATAAAAATAGATTAAATTTTGTTATAGCCTACTTAAAACTTAATAAAAATAGAATAAATGTTGTTATAGCCTACTTAGGCATTCTTTTGAGGATGGTAGAGATTTGACTACTTAGAAAACTCTAGACTCAAGTTCTATTTCAATGGATCCAACTTGAGGAAGAGCTTTACCAGCTTTGCAAGAACGACTACTACATCCAAATAGGCCATGAAGGACATAAAGACAAGCCTAAATATAGAGTGGGGATGAACCATTTTTTATTATCTCTAGATGATAAATTGTTGATGCTTGTTGGGTGGTTAAGTTAATTCCTTCAGTATCAAAGTTGGAAACCAAATTCTCCTTCTAAAATGGTACCCACCTCTCTTTTGGAGTTGCACATTTGGGCTTGAAAAGTAACTTATCCTCTAAAGGAAGGGTAGAAAAGCAAAAGAAAGGCAATGACAATGAGGGCAAGACTCCATATATGATCTTTCTAGGTAAATTTTTTGTTCATTATAAGAAGTGCCATATTCAAAATATAACATTTTCCATTCCATAAGTCCATTAAGAGTTTTGAATCACCTATAAATTATAAATAAAATATATATGATATTAAATTGTCCCAAATATAAATAAATAAAATAAACACACTTAATGTACATAAAAATTTAGATAATTTAAATAATATATTAAATTAAACATCTCTCTCTCTCTATATATATTTTGCATAAAATCAAGACAATAAATATATTTGAAAAAATCAATAATAAATCTTATTCAAATTTCCAACCCACTTATCAAAATAATATTTTTTATTTTTATTTTTTATAATGTTACATATAACTCTCATTAACTTTATAAATGGATACCCAAAATCTTTTCACCCTTAACATTCACAATACCTTTTAATACTCATTTTCACTAACATTGCAAACATTTAAATTGATTTTTCAAGAGAAGGCCATCATTACATTCCCTTTTTTAGGATAGTAATTAATTTGAAAACTATTAATTAATTTTGAATTTTGTCTCTTAATAAGGGCATTAATTGTGCTACTCTTAGATACACTTTTTCACTTCAGGGAAAAAAGAACAAAACAAATGAATTGTTCAGTGAATCGAAAGATATTCTATAGCGATGCATATTGACCAAATATTCAATTGCATGAATTCGTTTCTTTCTTTAATTTTTTAATTTTTAATTCCCCTCGAGCCCCAGGGAAGGCGAGGCATGGCATAGTTGTAAATTCAATGTTTTTCTTCTTAAAGTCAAACGTTTGAATAATTATTTGAGGAAAAAAGGAAATTTGGCTATTATAGGTGAGGAGTGACAATTTTCTCTTCCTTTAATACAGTTAGCCACCAAATCATCTGCATAATAATTTATTTGTTCTAAAACGTTGATGAGGATCTTCACAACATGTGGCAGACTACATGGACGACGAGCAATAAGGGATGTTCACAATAGGTGGCAGACCGCATGGGCGACAAACGATAAGGGATCTTCACAACAGGTGGCAGACCACATGGACGACCGACGATAGCAAGTGGAGTTTTTCGTGGTAATTGCCTTTACCCATCACTGGTATATATTAATCGAGAGGCCTGGTTGGCGAGCTAATTTTTCCTTGCATTTTCAGTTGGAGAGAATGTTAAGCTTGGTGATCGATTTCCTTACAGGGTTGTAGTGTATTTGGTAAGGTTTCTGTCTCTACTATGTTTGTTTTATTCTTAACGCATTAAATTCCTGAAATTTGTTCCAGCATTACGCCATTTTTGTCCAGGATATGGAGTGTTTGTTTTTGTTGAATCCTGCATCAATATCAACTTGTTTTAAAGTGTTATTTCCCAATTTGGTCGCTTCTTTATATCTTTCCTCAAGCTTCGATGGAATTCTCGCCATCCTTTCACTCATTCTGTAGCGTCTTGACCACTTTGGAGGTTATTTTACTGCTTTAACCATTTTTTTCTTGCAAATGCGGACAATTGTCCCTTATATATAGCACAAACTTGTTTCTTTACCTGCATGTGTAAACGTCGGGTTCCTTTTCTGTTTCCTTTTTACTCTGTCACGTTTTACACAATTCACGCACTGCAATTCGAGACAGGACATATTTTAATGCCTTCAAAAGTAGCTCTTGAGATTTTTGTCGATATGGCCTGGTAATATCTCAGTAGCGGTTTTACAGGGTATTTTAATATGTCTAGGGTCAAATGGCTGGGATTTTGTGGCTCAACAAGAGATCAATGAGGACACTTTAACGAAGTAAGTTTGGAATGTTTTTGTGAGAATATGTGTTTATGTGTCATTCCTTCTGCATCATGGTTTTAAGTATCGCCATTACATTTCGAGCTGCTCACGAGAACACACTGCTCAAGGGCTTTGGGACTCAGGTAGGTTGGTTTGCCTTTTAACGGCTAAACGACAGTGCCAGGGGTTCCACACTCTGCTTCCTTCTTGCTTGCCTTCTCTTGCGATATTCACGAAGGTAAAATGCCAAAACGAACTTCTTATGGATTTCATTATCGAATAGTAACGCAAAAGAGACTACATCCTCATGGATTTCATATATCGCAAGATACTGTGTTACTATTTCTTATGGATTTCAATATCGAATAGTAATATTAAACACAAGTTACTTATTAAACACAAAGAAAACCTAGTTCATTATCGAATAGTAAAGTCATATTTTTTAAAGACCATGGCACAAGTCTTCCAGCATAGATATCTCATACAAGTAAATGAATAATAAAATAACTCCACTACTGACAATACATATTTCTCATATCAAGTTTAGAACTAGCATATTATGTGTTAGAACAATAATCCATCATTAGTACCCTAGATTTACACTAATTAGTCAATTTTATTGCTTTAATACACTATGAGGTGGACTAGGGGTTCTTAGGTGGACATATGCCATGTCAAGTTGAGGTTCTATGATCCACATGGGTACTCCAGCCTACACATGGGTATTCCAGCCTAGTCAACCAGCCAAATATGCACATCCATCATTTCTAGTGCGCTCACATTCATTAAATGTGGATAGGAAAGTTGACTTGGGGCGCCAGAGTGGGATTTTGCCCAAATTTGGCTTGATTTGGTGCAATTAATGTTGCATTGAGAATCTAAACCATCTAGTTTTCCACGCCCACGCTATCCAAGGTGTAATAATTGACCCAACACACATCAACCATGCCACTTAAGCAATTCGTGGCCATTTGGAGAGATTTGGGATGAGATTGGCCCGCTTAGGGGGGTTTGATGACAATTTGGCAATTTTGGGATTTTTGCTCACAATTGGCTTCCAAAGCCATTCAAAAATCTTATGATGTATTTATAAAACTGTTAATAACAATTTCAGAGTTAGTCAGTCCAAAATTATCTTGTTTCCAACTATCATTGTGTGTAATTTAACTGTAATTTGATGGTTTTTGCTGAATCTTGCATCCAAATTTGATTTGTGAACCTCACTAATGCTCCTAGATTCTCCTGTGGTTTGAATTACTCACTTGATGGTTCTAATTTATCACATGGTATCAGAGCTGGTTGGAAATTTTTGAGTTGCACATCAAATTCTTAGTGGATTTGAGCTGCTTTGTTAGTGAATTCCAAATAAAATCAAATTGTTGTGTGTAAACAAGTGAGCAATTTAACCACCATCAGCGCAGGTAGTAATGGAGGCTACCCACATCATGATAAAACCTTTCAACTTCTTTGAATGGAAGGCAGAGATGGTGATTCAATTGAGAGCCAAGGGGCTTTTCAGAGTTACCATGGGCATTGAAGTGGAACCAAATTCTGTTGTAGAAAAAGTGAAGTATTTTAACAAATTGGATGAAGCATATGGTTTGATGTATCTGAGCATCTCAAGAGAGTTTTTGTTCCACCTTGATAGTTTGACATCACCAAAGGAGGTTTAGGAGAAGATTGAGTCTCTATTTGGAAATATTGATGAGCTACATGGTCACCAGCTTGAGAATGAGCTGATAAGCTTGAGCCCATCGCACTATGACACAATCTGGGACTTCTTCACCAATTTAAAATCACTTGTATTACAGTTAAAACAATGTGGGATTGAGAAGAAGGAAAATCAACTGATCCTGTCTATACTTTCAAAGTTGGGGCCAGAGTTCTTAGTCTTTGTGAGCACATTTCACTCAGGAAAACTCACCCTTCGAAACTGGAAAATGCCAAGTCTGGAAAATTTCATGTAGTCACTCACTCAAGAGTAGGACAAATTGGTCCAAATGGGTTCCATAGAGATCAAAGATTAAGCACTAGCAGTGGGGGTTTCAAATTCATCAAAGGGCAAACCCAAGTCCAAGAATTCGAAGTTGTCGGACAAGAAGAAATCATAAAAACCAAAATCTAGTGAGGGAGCTACGAATCCACCCAATGAAAAGGAGAAGAAAGGAAAAGAGAAGTCCAAATGCTCTTATTGCCACAAGGGAAGGAATCCAGAAAGCTCATGCATGAAGAAAACCATAGACACCATGGCGCAACTACTGGAGAAGAACAACATTCCAGTTCCTAATAGCGCTAGGAAGAAAGATGGAAACTCCAGTTCAAGTGCAGGCAAGGAGAACTGTCATGCATTGGTGGCAGGTACTTCTAATTACTCATCCTTTATTATTGATTCAGATGCTTCCAGGCATATGGTATCCAGGAGAGAATTCTTCTCCTCCACGAGTTCGAATGCTGGCCCAGTAGTTCGAATGGAAGATGATTATGAACTCCAGACCAGAGGGATTGGGAGAATTGATTTAGACCACGGGTTCTCTAGTGATGTACTGTATGTACCAGACCTTGCAGCAAATTTGCTATCAGTCTACCAGATGACCCATACAAGAGAGTCAAAGAGAGTAATATTTACTCCTAACTCTGTAGATATTTATGAAATCTCAACAGACCAAGTTGTTGTAGTTGGGTATGTTGATCATCATGAGAGAATGTACAAATTCTCTAATTTCCTCCCTACTTCTAGTGATCAAGCACTTCACTCACATGCCAATGAAGTTTCTAAACAATAGCATGAGAGGTTTGGCCACATGAATTACAAATATCTCCAAACATTGTACAAACAAGGAATGGTGGAAGGTCTTCCACAAATTCAACCATCTACTGGAGCATGTATTAGATGTGTGATTGGGAAGCATCTTGAGCAGAGCTACGAGAAGGGGAAGGAAAGGAGAGCAACACAACCACTTGGGTTGGTGCATTATGATCTGATTAGTCCACTAATCACTCCCTCATATGGTGGATTTAGGTATGTGCTTACATTTATTGATGACTACTCTCGATTTTGCTGGGTGTATTTTCTGAAATTGAAATATGAGATGTTTGAGCAACTCAAGGTTTGGAAAGCACTAGTAGAGAATCAAAGTGGGAAGAAGATCAAAGTCCTTAGGACTCATAATGGAAAGGAATATGTGAATGAGAATCTACAACAATTTTGTGAGGAGTGTGGAATCCAAATGCAACACTCAACTCCCTACACACCACAACAAAATGGTGTGGTAGAGAGAAAGAATAGATCTATCAAAGAGATGGCAACTTGCATGATAGAAGTGAGGGAAATTAATCCCAAGATATGGGATGAATCCATCAGCTTTGCTACTCACATTCATAACATATCCTTCCACAAATCAGTGAAAGAGATGACACCCTATGAGGCATGGTTTGGTGAAAAACCAGATGTCTCAAATTTCAAGATATTCGGGACAAAAGCACGGGAAAGAATCCATTCAGAGAATAGGAAAGCCTTGCAGCCACAAAGAAAGGAGTGTCTCATGGTTGGATATGGTGAGGACACCAAAGGGTACAATCTCTTTGACATATCCACCAGAAATTTTTTTGTTGAAAGAAGTGTCAAATTCGAAGAAGAGCCAATTCCATATTTCGAAATTGCATCGGGGGATTACTCCTCTCCTCAACCATTTGAAGATGTAAGTGATGACACATGCTCTATTTTTTCTGATAATTCTGATATGAATGTTTCTGAAGATGATATTTCTATAGATGACTCACCATATAGTCCCAAATGTGATGAAAAAATTGTGCAAGCAGCTAGGGAATTGGCAGGCAATCCCCAATAGCCTAGGAAAACTAGATCACAAACTAGTAAGGCTTCATTTGCAAGTGATAGTGCCCTTGTTGAGCACTGTTACATGCTGATCAATTATGACCCACAAACATATCAGCAAGCTTGTATAGACCCAATATGGAATTCAACAATGGAAGATGAGCTTCAGTCCCTCCAAGAGAACAATACATGGGATTGGTTCCCCTTCCTCCCAAGAGGAAAGTTGTTCAATGTAAATGGGTCTTCCAGACCAAACTTGCTGCTGATGGTTCTGATATAAAACATAAGGCTAGATTAGTGTCTAAGGGCTATTCTCAAGTCCATGGAGTTGATTACACAGATACCTTTGCACCGGTTGCAAAGATGGACTCAATTAGACTAGTTCTTGCACTAGCAGCTAGTAAGTGTTGGGAAGTTCACCACATGGATGTAAAAAGTGCTTTCTTGCATGGTGAACTATAGGAGGAGATATATATGCAACATTCTAAAGGTTTCCAAGAGGATCCTTCATTGGTATGCAGGTTGAAAAAATCACTGTATGGACTCAAGCAATCCCCCATGGCTTGGTATGCAAAAATGGATGCTTTCTTGCTTTCAATTGGCTTCACAAGATGCAAATAATACCCTAATGTGTATTTGTGGAAAAATGATGTTGATTTGCAGGTCATTGTTATTTATTTTGATGATCTTATTACAGGTTTCTGCACCAATTCAATTGGCCAAATTAAGAACTCTTTGCACAGTGAATTTGCTATGACAGACCTAGGATTGCTAAGGCAATTTTTGGGCTTAGAAATTGAGCAAAATGGTAAGGGCATCATGCTGAGTCAGCCACAGTATGCTTCAGACCTTCTGAAGAAGTTTAATATTTCTGAGTGTAAGGAAGCTAAGTCTCCCTTTCTTTCTGGTATTAAAATACATGAATTTGGTAATTCCCTAATGGTGGATATCACACTCTACAAGCAACTAGCGGGCAACTTGCTCTACCTCACTCATACAAGACCTGATTTGTCTTATGATGTGAGTGCTGTAGAGAGACACATGCACCAGCCACATGAGATTCATTGGAGGGATGCAAAGAGAATTCTTCAATATGTCCAGGGAACTAAGAAATTTGGGGTACACTACACAGCTAGTTCCTCACTTCAACCAGCTGGATTTTTTTATTCATATTGGGCCGGTGATCCAATTGACAAAAAGTCAAAATCAGGTTTTGCATTCATTTTTGCTGAGGGTCCCATTTTCTGGTCAAGTAAGAAACAACACAACATCTCACTTTCATCAACAGAGGATGAATACAAGGAAACAATCA
The DNA here is from genome assembly GCA_001517045.1 of Pseudotsuga menziesii. Classification (NCBI taxonomy): domain Eukaryota; kingdom Viridiplantae; phylum Streptophyta; class Pinopsida; order Pinales; family Pinaceae; genus Pseudotsuga; species Pseudotsuga menziesii. Next base: position 153,288 of record LPNX010202371.1, read on the forward strand.
ATGCTGCAACACAGTGTGTTTGGTTGCAGGGAATTCTTCGAGAGTTTGGTGTCACAATTGATTCTCCAACCAAAATTTGGGTGGATAATAAGAGTGCCATCAAGATATCTACTGATCCAGTATAGAGGCAGAGGACAAAGCACATAGAGATCCACATGCATTACATTCAGGGCTTAGTGCATGACATGGTGATGTCACTACAGTATTGCCCATCCACCGAGCAAACTGCTCACATTTTTACCAAGGATTTCACTGAGAAGACCGTCACTTACCTGAGATATTTGCTTAGGGTGAGTGAAGGATGGTAATTTTCTGTTATATCATTGCAGGTCCATCCCCATGTCCATTCTTAAGGAGAGGTTTTTCCCATGATATTTTCCTTCTTTCCTCTGTTTGCATGGACAAATAAAAATTGTAATTTCTGATTATGTACTTGAGGTGACTTGAGCCATTGTTGCCAAGGATTTCATAATTTTGTGAGCATACTTAGTTTTTGGATTAAGGGAGGGTGTTAGAATAGTAATCCATCATTAGTACCTGAGTTACACTAAGTAGTCAATTTTATTCCTTTTTTAAGCTTTAATACACTATGAGGTGGACTAGGGGTGCTTGGGTGGACATATGCCATGTCAAGTTGAGGTTCTATGACCCACATGGGTACTCCAAACTATTCAACCAGCCACATGTGCACAGCCATAATTTCTGGTGTGCTCCCATTCATTGAATGTGGACAGGCAAGTTGACTTGGGGCGCTAGAGTGGGTTTTTTCCCAAATTTGGCCTGATTTGGTGCAATTAATGTTGCATTGAGACTCTAAACCATCCATTTTTCCACACCCATGCTGTCCAAGGTGTAATAATTGACCCAGCACTCATCATCCATGCCACTTCAGCAATTTTTTCCCATTTGGAGATATTTGGGACGAGATTGGCCCACTTAGGGGGGTTTGATGCCAATTTGGAAATTTTGGTATTTTTGTTCACAATTAGCTTCCAAAGCCATTAGAAACTCTTATGATGTATTTATAAACCTATTAATAACAATTTTAGAGTTGGAAAATCCAAAATTATCTTTTTTCCAACTATCGTTGTGTGTAATTTAACTGTAATTTGATGGTTTTTGCTGAATATTGCACCCAAATTTGATTTTTGAACCTCACTAATGCTCCTAGATTATCATGTGGTTCGAATTACTCACTTGCTGGTTCGAATTTCTCACATTATGTAAATACAATTTCAAAAACTCATTCCAAAATGAACAAACACTTGATGCAATTTGCACCTTGCCATAATTCCATGAACAAGGACTAGCAGATGATTAGGTGCAATGTCCACACTCACTCTGTTCCTTTCCCCATTTGAACCTTGCACTAAGTTCCACTCACTAATTCAATCTCAACACAACCTTTTCTACTCCTAAAATTTGACATTATGCAAATGCTTTTCAATATTTTCAACAATTTTCGATTACATAAAACCTAAAATAAATCAGAAAGCTCAGTAGTGGAAAAAAATACCATAGGGAGACAAGCATCAATAATGTAAGAACTATTTCAGATAACATTCTTTGTGAAATTTGAAAATGGACTATAATTATAACCCCATGGGCTAAAAGAAACCATAAGTCATCCCACAAAAATATGGTTGAAAATAAAATCCTAAGGCCCAGAAAACCCTAGTTTATGCCACTGAGAGGCACAACTACAACCAAGTAGGGGGGCATCCATCCACACTTTGTATTGTTTATACATGCTATTTTAAAAAATATATACATAGACGTTAAGATGGCCGATCTGACAGTCATAATAATAAATATATAAACCTTGAGGAATTTGATGCCTCATAAAATATCCAGGTTAATATGGAGCAGTGCTAGTAGCGACATTTGCAAAAACTACAAGACAAAAGACAACAAACACATACTACCGCAACAACTATTTGCAACTGATAAGTTTATCATGCTAGGGAATCTACTAACAGATATACTAAATCATAGGGAAACATCATTTAAAAAATGTTGCAATGAGATCCTACAGGATAAAGGTGATCAGAAAGGATGATACTGATAACATAAAAGCCAAATGGTAAGTGGCCCTAAGGTAGAATTCTATGTTGGTTATGATGAATTGTATCTTGGCACTACAAGAAAGGTTATCTTAAGATGAATTTAGTAATATTTCTTCACAACAGTCTGTTGCAGCTACAACAATTTCCCAAAATTCCAAAAAAATTTAGGACCCTCCTTTTGCTTGGATTAGTTATTTGTCCTTGAGTTAATTCAATGATGTTCCAAAAAGAATTTCTAAGTGCTTGGATTGAGCTACCAATTGTTTTCATTCCTCCTTTGATGCTTGAAGCAATCTAATGTTTGATCAGACTTTATCGCTGCCTTTGGATGCATTTTCAGCATGTTCGAATCAGAATTTTGTTTGGTTAAAGCTTCTGCCGTTGTAGCAAAATAGAGAGTCTTGACTTCGACTTCCTTCCCGATTTGTTTGTTTTCACATTGACTGCTTTTGTGTTTTGGCATCGGAACTTGTATCACTTCTTCTCCTGCCATTGCAGACGACAAATCGCAATCCCCCCTGATCACTCTTTGGTTTTGCTCCCGCTTCGTTGTTTTTGTCGATCCCGTGAGTCATGGGCTTCTGCCGTTGCGACCGTGGAAAGTTTTATGGTTTCCGGATGTCTAAGTCATTTGAATCCTGCCGTTGTGGAAAGCCGCATCTTTTGTGGCTCCGCTGTTGCGGCTGCCAAAGTTCTAAACTATCCAAGCCTTTAGTGTTGTTGCTTCCGACTTAAGTCCCGATGTTGCGGACGGTGGTACGCTTTACGGTTCCGTCGTTGCGGAAGAGAGAAACACTAGCCTTTCTGATGTGTAGTCGTTTTGCTTCCGATTCAGACTTTACCCATTGCGGATGGATTTATCCTTTGCGGCTTCGACGTTGCGGCTCTCGTTTCACTATTATTAGTCTCTCGAGGTTCCAATATGCATGTCTCCATGGATGGCTTAGCGCTTTGGCCGTCCGCCGTTGTGGAAGGAAGTTTGCTTTCATCTTCCGATCCAAAAGTGGTCCGCCATTCGATATGTTACCTACCGCGAGAGTTTGACCGTATGTTATAGCGGATTTCACCACACTAGGTGAATCACACATTGTATGGCCTTCCCCTATCCTGCTGCAGACTCATTATTCCCTATGGACCATTTATTGTCTTTTGATGTATCATTGACCATCCCTAAAAACATTAGAAAAATGATATATGCGGCATTTTCCCCGATAACCGCGTACATACGTGGATATTCCCTATATAGTCGCATACATCGGGATGTGTGCATAATCCAAAACTGTTGGACTGTTCCTTGTCTTGAATCCGACTCATATGACTCCTGGCCTTCCATATGCCTTGAGATCACATGGATTTGACCTTTCAGTATCACTTTGGAAAGCTATATAAGGAACCATTGAGACATTGAAAAGAAGAAGAGAGAATTGAGAGTACCGAAACTATAGTCCA